>NJDC01000097.1:298501-323009 GCA_002245475.1 Calephelis virginiensis
GCGAAGTTGTAACAACCTCGCGGTTAGCAACATATTAGCCATTTCAAAAAAAAGTAATATAGTAAACGTATTTTTTTTATTTCATCTTTAAAAATGTATCAACAAATTAAAACGCGGAGGTAACGAGCCTCCACTTACTTAACATTATTACGATCTCGCGTATTTCTACAAAAAGAACGTTAAAAATATTACAATTAATAGTGAAGCGAATTTCCCAACCAGGAGAAACTCTCAAGAAACTCCAGTAAACATATTAAAATTCCTACCACTTTCGTTCCCCATACAACTATGTAATCAAGATTCACGTGATCCCGTATGAACATTCTACGCATTTTTTATTTATTAAAAACGTTATGACATTAAGGTTTTCCTTTTATCTTTTAGAAGGCAAACAAGCAGACGAAGGAAATAAGCGTCGGATACAAACGTCAAATGCGGTATATGTACTGCGGACTTATAACAACATATCAATCCGAAAACTACAGTGGCCAACACTGACGTTTTAGCAGGAATAGGTAAATTGCTGTGACGAATCCGGACGAATATTCTTAAAATTCTATCACCTATCCACAATCACGAAGCTGGTAGCAAATATACTTAAGCTCGAATTTTATAAACGGCTTAAGTAGGCAGTTGTGCTATATTCTTCTGCTAAAGACCAAAACCTGAGATATTCTACCTTCTATCTTCTTCTTACCTTCTATCTTATTTCTATCTTTTATCTAAACCTTTCTTTCTCCTATGCGAGATGAATCTAAGTTTAGCTTTAGCTCGTTGGTCGTGTGGCTAGCGTACACGCCTAACTACACTGAACAACCGCGAGGCTCGGGCTTGATTCCCGACAGGGGCAGGCATTTGTGTGATGAACATTTAGATGTCTGTATTTCCGGGTCTGGGTGTTTATTAAATTTATTCTGGTATATATTTAAGTATTTCTGTGTATTAGTATCGTTGGCTAACACCCATAACACAATCATTTAATCTGCTTACTTTCGGGTTAGATTCATTATGTGTAACATGTCCAGGAATATTTATATTTAAGATCTACGTTTGCCGAGAAATTTGAGAATCTGTTCAGAAGCGTACCTTAAGTCCATCAACATTCAGCAAGTACTTGGACCACTTGTGAGTCCGACCTTTGTCACTCCAGCAATTTATCTTTCTTTCCATCTTTCACCTCTTTATACTTTTCATTTCTTACAAAATGTAACTAAGATATAAATGTCTAAAGCTTTGTAATACATATCTTAGTATAGCATGTATAAAACCAATATTCCTTAAAAGCAATAAACAATGTCACGTTTGAATGTAAGAAATCAAAAGGAAGTCATATCGAGACGAGTCCCTAAATTCCGTTATTTTTTGTGCTCCATTGTATTTACGTGTGACTTGTTTATATTTTATAAAATGATTTTATTTCTGATGAGATGAGGACGATACCTGTTATGACTGACGACAAACTACTAGCTATCCCGACGAACACCGTTCGTTGACTATAGCCAATTAGTATAATAAAAAAATAAATGTTGTTTTTATTATTTTTTTGATGTTTTACCTGACCTGAACTTCCAGAAATATATTAAAACCAAAATTTTGCAACAATATCTCAGCGTTTCCAATTTTAACAAGACTAAAAAATAACACTTTGTTTTATAAATATACTAGCTGTTACCCGCGAATACGCCCACGATAAATTGAGATGTAACCCATCCTATCTTTCAAGTTAGGTCAAACTGCACAAAGTGTGTCAATTTGATTGAAATCGGTTAAGTAGTTTAGAAGTCCATCACGGACAAACAACGTGACACGTAATTTATATATATTTAGATTAGATAAGTATTTTATAGTATCTTATATCCTAGAATCAAATCTTCTTTAAAACTGTGAATCGCTGTAAGGATATTTACAATTTGAACTGGAAAATTTATTGTTAAACGTGTGCTACATTTAATATTAATACTTACGTTTAATCTTTTTTTTTATTGAAGAGGAGGCAAACGAGCAAGTGGGTCACCTGATGGAAAGTGATCACCTCCGCCCACGGACATACGCAACACCAGGAGTATCACAGATGCGTTGCCACCTTTAAGGAATGAGTACGCTCTTTTCTTGAAGGTTCCTAATCTGTAAAATTGTCTAAAATAACAACAATCTTAGTAGGACTCAATCAACCACGGAGCACTTCGAATCGCGATATTTTTTTCCTCCTTCCTCCATTTCCTCCATTGGCTGAAACCAAAGGCCAAACGTACAAAAAAACAAACAGCTTCCCCCGTGTTGGTCCGGGCTCCTTTGCAGAATAGACCATCTGCCTTCCTGGCAGGCAGCTCGTAAAAGGCGAGCATAGGCTTACCGTCACTAACACCGTGTCATCTGACTAGGTGGTAGAGTTAAGTAGCGACTCACCCGGATAGGTACCACTGCCTTACCTATTCCTGCCGCCATAACGTCATGACGTGTTCCGGTTTCGAGGATAAAGTAGCCGGTAAACTTACTTTTGCTCGAGGCTTTACATCCCGGCCTAAGGCTGGCAACGCACCATTTCTACCTTTGCTGTATCTAGGCGGTGTGAATTTCTTATCAGGAAATCCGTTTGCTTGTTTGCCTTCCAATATCATAAAAAAAGATCTTTGGAGCTGGTAGAAAATTTAATAATTTTGTTATTCTATCTTTTGTTTAATATTCAATTCTAAGTGCGAGCTCTCAAAGATTTCGCCTTAGCTTGAGCTAATATAGGTGCGGAGTGTAAATCCCGTTAAAACTTGAGACAAGTTGTTAACACCTGTTTGGCCGCGGATAATAATGCGTTTTGCCTCCCTGCTTTGATATAAACCAAATTTAACTTGTCGTTAACTTGTTCCAAGTCGACATCACGTTGGGTTTCTGGAACATTGTTAACGGATTCTATTGTTAGAGAAATTATGTCTAGAGATGAATTGAAGTTTGATTTGAATTTGACGCCATTATCTCCTAAACTTAATTCGTGTACAAGTTTCGAAAGACATTGATATGTTTCGCTTATATTGATATAATAACTGTTTATATATTGATCAGATTATATACGACTTGTCCGTGTTATTACTGCTGCCGATAGACGGGTAGCATAGCCTTAGGGTAGTAAACTTGGTAACGTAAAAGACCCACACAGCTTCAATTTGGATTTCTTCCCTTCAGAAAATGTGTTTGCTTGTTTGCCGCATAAAGATATTCTGACTTACCACCCGTACTTAGAATTTCAGTGATATAATTATTATATCTAATATAGTTTATTATATCTAAAAAAGTAAGGCAAAGGTGGTGATTCTGCTGTTCACAAACTAAACTTATTTTAAATGCATGCTATCTTTCTCAAATAAAACAAAAACAAAAGAGATGGAACAGTTTAGACGTGTCAGATTAGTGCGGACATGTCTAATCGTGATGTTTTTAATCAACGTTTTCCGAGTAATACGTTAAACGTCTGTAGAAATGACGTGTACGGTCTAATTTGACAGCAATAAAAGTGTTCTGTCTCCTTCTGTTACTTTAGTTGAAAGAAGACAGGGATAACTTAAAATTAGTTTAGTGAGTGCGCAACAAAATTACCACTAAAGGTAGGTTAAACCTTTGCCTTACTTTTCCTCATAATTCCCGGGTCGGAAAAGAAAAAAAAATGTAATGAATATTTTCACTTTTCTAATACTATATACGAGTATAAATAATAGAGATTGGTTATGTGCCCGGTTGGCGATAGGCTCGCCACCTATCACACACTGTGGGGCTTAGTGTTTTCAGCTAGGGTGCCTCGGCTGTGCCTCTGCCTACTTCTTCGGGGATATGGGTGTTAAGATGCTTTTTTTACTTCTAGAAACATGAAAATTTGTTTGAATTCCAGATCTGTTCCAATGCGAATCGATGTGTCTGCAACAGAGGTTGGACGGGACCGGATTGCTCCCAGCCTGATGCTCTGCCGCCGTCACCAACACCATGGGTCCCAGACAATGCCACCAAAGCCGCCTACAACATGACTAAAAAGGAAACGCCATATGGTGAGTCGATCCCGGTAACACAAACTTAATACAACCAAAGCTGATTTCATCAGAAAATTGCAACGTTGGGTCCAACTACTAAACGGAATTTACTGACATTTAACTTCCTAGATTTGAGATATAAACATGTCGACGCAAAGAATTTACAGAAATTCTACCTCGAAGGGAACAAAATGTTAGGAGGACTCTTAATAGGAGTTTGTCTATTCCAATTCGTCTATTTCCAAGTTATAATCTCAGCATTTTTGGTATTTTAGATGATGATAAAAAAATGTTCAAGTGCCGCGAATGAAGTCGCTGGATACGCTACTCAAATATCAAACAATACCTGAGCGGATATCAGCGTATATAATTTTGTTTCTGTTACAAATTCGTAAACTTTCTGCATTTAAGACGTAAGAAAATTAAATCCTGCTAGTTTATAGTTTGGATTTTAATTAAAAGCTAAATTAAATACATTAAAACTGCTCAAATTGAGAAACTTAGATAGTTAATCTTCAATTATTGTAGTGATAGTTTAAATATATTCTATGAATACAAAACGAATATTATTCTGACGAAATAATATTTAACAATATTCAAACAAGCTTTTCTGCAACTAATTAACTAAGTATATTAGAATTTTATTTATACATTACCTTTTAATCGTATAATATATCCGTACCCGTACATATCTCCGTACTACAAACGTACAATTTGTTTACTTGTATGTTATGTCCTTTCATGTACAATCAATGTTGGCGTTAACTACTTGAGATCTCGGGTTCGATTCCCGAGACGGGTAACTCAAAATGTGTTTTTCTATTAAATAGCGTTGCCTGGAATTGGTTATGTGCCCGGTTGGAGATAGGTTTGCCTCCTATCGCATTGGGTAAATTTAACACCTTCGGCTAATCCTATGTACCGATGTGGTTTTACCTCTGTTTACGTCTTTGGAGATACTTGAAGATACTCACAATATAAAAGAAATCCTATTTGCGCCTCTAGATCGTAAGCACCCGTAATTTACATGATGCAGTGTAGATGGTAGGACGGCCGGTAAACTTACCTATATATGGCTACACTGCAAGAACTACTCGTACATGCTAGCCTCAAGTGCAACATCAGTTGCATTTTTAGTATTAAAACTGTCCTGATATTTTTATTGTACTTACTTTGAAAATTTAACTTATTAAATATAAGTGACTATTCTTTATTTTATTAAATTTAGTTATTGTTAAACTCGGTCCTATTTTACATTGAAATTAGCTTATTTAAGTTGCGTTATTTAATTACTGGCTTCTGTATAGTTTACTTTTCCAGTGAGTGGTGGTATTTTTATATATAAATATAACATAGTTTTTATCTACCTTAACCCCGTAGATTTTCTTAAGTCTGATGTTTTTTTTTTAATTTCGTATCTACTGTTTTAGTTTAATTTTCTGCTAATATATTTTATTTTTTTTATTTTATCTAATTTTTTTATTGTGAGCGCTGTGTACTAATTATTTATTTTGTGTTTACAGGTGCCTTCTTCTTCTGTAATATTACTGTATAATATAATGTTATTTTTTATAAATTGGCCAAACGTACGCGAGCACTGCTCTTCGAAATCCAAAATTTTCGATATTCTGCCTTTTTAATAAAAAAAATCTTGACAATCTCGCACGCGATGGGATAGGGGGGCAATGCTCGTCGGGGCGTGGTCTTGAAGCGCGGGCGGCGCCGGCGCACTAACGCGCGGGACCCCTCTCTTGCAGGTGAACACGAGGGCAATAAGATGAGCACCATGATCATGGTGTTGTTGTTACTCGCGGTCGTGCTGTCCGTGTTCGTCGGTTTTGCATGGACGGCGTATTGCTTCAGGTAACGGCCGGTAATTAGGTGTTGTCGCACTGTGTCGTTCGTGCCTGCCGTGTCGTGAGGTGTGCGTGGGTCCCGCCGGCGCCGCTCGCGCCGTCCTCCCGCGTGCCGTGCCGGCTCGCGGGACGACGGCCGTTCGCCGGCCCGCGTGTCACATAACCTTCTCTTTGGGCGCAGAGAACTACCACGGCTCGAACACGGTATTCCTCGTGGCGGTCCTCATGTCTGTGGTAGGGGGGGTATTCATAGTATTTGCCCTGAGCGCTCTCTGCTACAGGTCAGTCGTAGTACACAAAAACTTCTCCCTGTGCCTAAGGTTAGTGAGCAGAAAACAGACCAAAGGTAGTCTTTAAGGAGAAATTTAAATCGTCACCTTCGTATACTTGTATGTTTATTTTAGACGTTAGCGTTGGTGTTTCCGTTTTTAAAGTCGACGATTGGTTATTTTGTTTATTGTTTTGTTTTTGGTGATTTTTATGTCGTTTACGTTGTGGTCGTAGAGCTAGCTGGCGGGTGTGGCGCCTCAACTGCATTTGATCTGTGGTTCTGTGGCTCTATGCTCGCGGCGGCCGGCCCGCGGCCCCGCTCGCCTCGCTCCCCCGTTCGGCCGCGTCACTCGCGCTCGCGCCACTTGCGCTTGCGCCCCTCGCGCTCGCGCCCGCGCCCTCCGCGCTCCCGACACCCGAGCCACGCGCCACACGCGCCACAGCGCCACTCGCCGAGCGAGGCGTCGCCGTCCGGCCGCCTCGCTGCATGCCGACGAGGCTTTCCACGTTGTACTCGAGCGACACCTCGATTCAAACCCTTAAGATTCTGGGCTCTTGGATGTATGCATTGGCTTATGTGAACTGTGAATCGTTTTCGTTTCCTTTCTTGGTCGGAGACCGAGTCGCCGGGCGCCAAGGACTGCGTCCCGACGACACGATCGCCTCTATATCTTTCTACCCGAATGATATACACCACTACAGCATCAATCATAGATTTACATCACCGTAGCCCATTTCATTGACATTTGTACATATCAGTTTTTTATCGCGCTAAATTATGATTGATAATGAAAATAAAGATATAGATGGCTCGACTGTAACCACCGATCATTGACACTTCCACAAATTCTCTAAACTTTTGCACGAAAGCGAATGTGCCGATGCACGAAACCTTCTTTCAAGCAGCTATCTATCTAGTTAGACGCCTAATGTTATATATAAGCAATCAGTGTGATTTATTCCATTAAAAATATATTTTTTAAATTTACCAATTTTAAACATTCTAACTTTTGTATAATTCTAAGTCCTATTAAATACTTTAATGGAAAAAATCACAAATCACCTAAGCTAAGATCAATCTATTATTTAAATTATTAATTGTCATTAACATTAATTCCTAAGAGGAATGAAACGAAAAGTAAATTATCTCTTTAAGTATTTGGAAAATTGAGTTAACGATAAATATAATATCCAAAAGCACCAGTATTAATAAATTGGAATAATAAATGTCGAAATGGAATTGGGTTTCGTTCATTCATTATTTAACAATTTCCGAAATATTGCGATTACATTTTCCATAAAAAAATAAATTGTTTGGATGAAAGCTAACATAATGTCGTCATTAAAGATACTAAAAGTTTTTCGAAAATTGAGCTTAATTTGCACACACTTAACGTGCCTTTTTTAAGACATAGTACTAATAAATATATCGCTAGGACCATATCTCAAAACCCAGCAATATAACCAGAGCAGTCACATTTAGCCAAGGGTGTTACGTTTTACAATGTGTCTGTAGTAGAAAAATAAAATTATGAATCAACACTAGCATGAAGGTATTTCTAATAAAAGCCTGTTATGTATATATCCAGAAATGCCCGTGACCCTGGCGAGGCCGTGGAGTCATTCTTACTGACTAACTGAAAATAATGAAGTTTGTTAAATTTATGTAGAAATATTTTATACTATGTGAATGACGCATTTCATAATATAATTGGTAAGTTAGATCACTTCGACCGCCAATTGACAAGGCTGGATAACAATTTACATACCATCAATAGAAAAAGATCTTTTAATTGTCCACAAATATCGTACTGTTCTGACACACAGTTTTATGGTTCAAAATCCAAGTTTAAATGTTATGGAATCTGTCACTTACACACTGTTAAAAATATAAATAAATAAACAATATTAAAAAATATCAAATCCTTGAACATTAAAAAGTAATAAAAAAACCCGTAACAAAAATGAGAATCACTTAATATTCTTACAAGAATTTTCAAAAGAAATTTTGTATTCGAACTCTTGCAAAACCAACCTGAAACGCGTAACTTTTCAATTCATAAGTGTTAGCCTTCATTCATACACAAAATTATTTCTCGGAAACGAAAACACGCAATCTAAATTTGATCCCATGAGGTGTTCTCGATTCCGCTTAGGTTAGAATGTCCCAATTTTAAAAACGTAAACGATTTATCTGAGTGTGCGTTCCCACGCCACGCCTGCATCAGGAGGAAGAGCACTCTGCCGAAGTTTGATCCCCCGTACGTGAAGAAACCAATAGCCAAAACCTTCGCGGGAGGATCGACGACCTCAAACAATTCACAAGAGGACATATCTATGGATGCAGGAAAAATGCATTCATTCAATAATACATTTAGGTATGTGTATTTCACATTCTATATTATTTCATACACCATTCAAATCTAATCTTCTTAGACATTTTTAAGTTTCTTTTGACGGACTGGTATATGATAATTTTTAATTCACCATCTTTTTACTCATTCTATATCTCACATAAGACGTGCTTTAGGCTTCACTTTAACTCCTGTAACTTCGATATTATCACAAAAGGCATTTGGACTTTACTATGTCATAATAATAAATAGTATATTGCTACACACATCTTATATTTAGCATATTTTCATCATCGTCTAAAGCACGTGATCCCCTTGTTTTAGATCAAACATTAAGACTCTGTTTCCTTTTCTAAACGGATCTGGTGTTAACAGAAATCTCCTCAGGTATGTCCTAGGCTTGGCGCTCTATCGCCTCACCGCTCTAAGTAAATTTGGCTCACAATTTCCGCTTGTATACACTCGGCTTAAAACAATGACGCTTTGTATCTTTGAGCATTATTTGCTAATGTACATGTGAAGACGGAAACCGATTATAATCACACATTAGGCATACTTGAGACACGCTTTTGATCCTTTTTAGCTACCTTGTGCGATATTGCACAAAATTGCATTAGATAGTGGAATTAATGCATTATAATATCTCAAGTCACAAGTGAATAAATCCATGATCTAGTAGCACAAATGCACTTTGCACTAGAATTTCTCACAAAATCATATTTAAATATTGTATAAAGTTGAAAGCAAGATTGAGAATCGAAATTGGATATCCCTTTAAATAAAGCCAGATAAAAATTGAACCAAAATTAAAACCAAATTTCCAAATTCCTCAGCCGTGGTGACTCCCAGCGAGTAATCTTCAGACATGGAAATCACATGTCGGGAGCTGGCAACACAAGCAGATACCCGTGAGTTGCCAAATGAAAATTTACAAATACAATACTTTCTTTTAATTCATACACAAAATTCTCTCCTCTAGATTTCCCATGTTGATAATTAGACCCCTTTAGATTTAGTTATGTAAGGATCACAAAGTAGTTTGAGTCCAAAAGTTGATCACAAGCCACAAAGTTAGAGTTTAGTTGACTTGTAAAACAGTAACGACTGACTATAGTGGAAATATTTCATACTCATATCATTCAGCCATCAGCATGTTCGCTGTCCATTCTTGCTAATTGAGATCAGTTTTACCAATGAGACGAATAAACGGTATTTCTTTCGGTTGCAGAGACCACAAACAAATGAAAAGGGTACATTCTGGAAGCGAAGATGAACCAACGCACTCAGGTATGCTCATTTGATCAATTAACTTATGTATTAAGATATGCCGGCAGAATTTGCATTTACAAGAAACGCAAAGGTAGAAAACTGAAGTGAAATTATGCTGCTGCTGCACAGCGGCTGTCTAAAGTCAGATCTTTTTCTGTCACACACAGAATGTATATACCAAGTGAGAGGGGAGCTCTAAAAATTGCATTTGGCTTGCAATTTATGACAAAATCTTCATACTGGTGGCAAACTAACAAAAACTTTGTTGCACACTCATTAAACTAATTTTAAGTTATCGCTGTCTTCTTTCAAAGAAAGTAAAAGAAAGTGACTTTGTACCTACTTTACTTTGTACTTAATTTGGTATTTGGCTACTTTATGTAATGCTATCTCAGCAATTCGTTTTTCTTTATCATCTTACTCCACTTTAATATTGAACTGATTGGAGTGAAAATAAGAACACTTCTTCTTCTTTCTTTTTGTCTTCCAAATGTTTTGTATGTGATAAGATTGCCAACAACGCACGGATCTTTTTAATGTAAAAGTCTATCATGACCTATGTACATAACAGGTGTGATAGATGCTTCGCTATCTTGCGTGCGGTCTTGTGACCAGTACGTCAGGTCTAATACCGGTAAGACTACCGGCTACCACAGTAATAAGAGAACGACCAACGCCAATATTCCTGTAACTAAACTGACTACACGAGCTGATATCCAGCAGCTGTGTCTCTGAAATGTTACGTGAATACAGTTGCCATGCGGTGTGTTTTGTGCTATATATCGATAACTTATTATACTAAAAATCGTGTCAATTGTTATGAAAAGCGAATCTTAGTGAAATTCAGTGCGGTGGTATTTGGGAGAAGCTTTATTTCAGGGGTAAACGCGAGACTGAAATATTAGTAAACAAAGTGATAAATGTTCGAATACAATTAAAGAATATGATAAAGCTTTCAGCCATAGTCTGGACATCATCACTGCTTGATCTTTAAACCAATTTCTGTGTTTTTAATACTTAAATTTACTTTATTTTAAAGTCATTAACCAATGAACTGTTACTTCCACTCACATTTTTTGAAACGAAATGAAATGTGTGAAAGTCCCATTTCATAATTAGCGATATTGACAACGTTTAGTATCTGTTAGACTATTCCACGGTAGTAACTTTTTTCTTAACTTAGACTTATTCTCAAAACTTGCAGCAAAATTATTTTTAAGCTTGTCTAATAGCTAACATTCATGCCTCCCAGTAACCTTCCATAGCAAGAAGTTGATTCTACAACAAACTACCCCAGTTCAAGATTCTTTGAAATATTTGCTAAGAATTAGGTACTAAAACATCTTCAATCAATCACTCTTCAGGGGAGGAAGACATAGCTTTCATAGACGTTGCTTCAAACTCAATGGCTAAGCTTCCAGAAAAGGGTATCCTAAAAAAGCATGGTTATGGTGCAGTTGATGGAAAAGACAAATGGGGCGACGACTCCCAATCCGAGCACTTAGAAGCTGGATCGCAGTCTGATGGCCAAGAACCCTCTGGTGCTGTTGCAGATATGGAATATAAATTTAAGGTAAATTTTCACATTCTTCTTTTTCTTTGTTTAAAACATTTTGTCACATAGTTTAGTAACTTGCTATATAAACATACTACTAATCATAAAAACTGTTTGTGGGAGACAATCCCACATCAAATAAGTATACTAAAAGCACTCCATTTCTTTTTTGTTAGTTTCAAGTAGATAAGAGTGAAATCCTTACGCCCTAGCATATTGTAATGATCTTTTATGGGACCACTTTTACAATTATTAATTAGTAATCTATTATTAGATTAAGAAGGTGTGTGATAAAACGAACACTTTGAAGATAATCAAATTTTAATCAAGCACAACTCTCACCTTGGTATTTGTGCCTGTAACCGCTATAGGTTTATTTATATTTATAAGTCTTGCATTAAAGCTAGTACTGATTTTTTTTATGCTTAATTTGTATAGAGTTGTAGACTTCTGTTCCGTAAAGAAGCATTCCTTCTATCAAACCTTCTATCAAAACATGTTTATAACATTCACATTCTTCGCAATTTTTGTTTTCATGATATTGGAAGGCAAACAAGTAGACAAATTTCTCAGTGGTAAGAAATTTACGCCGCCTAGAGACAACATAAGTAGTAATGGATGTTAGGCCCCAACCAAAAGTAAATTTACTGGCTACCTTATCTTCCGAACTGGAAGCACTCCGTTATTGCGGCAGAAATAGATAAAGCGGTGGTACCAGTCCGGGCGAGTTACTGCGAAACTCTACCACTTTGTGAGATGTCACGGTGTTAGTGACGGTATGCTCGCCTTTTATGAGCTGCCTGCTAAGAAAGAAGATGATCTATTCTGCACATGAGGCCGGGGAGAAAATTCAAAACTTACATAACGTTATAAATCACACACTAATAAATAACTAATATACACCATTTCAATATTTTATAGGACCTAAACGGATATCACGAAAACATAATAGAAGCTTTAAAAACCGCTGCAGCCCAGCGAGCAAGTGCTGGCACAGCAATAGGCTCTGGGGACCTCAGAACCTTACAAGAGTATGAATACAAACGTGAGCGGGCACCAAGTGCCGAGAAAATACATGAAGCCGAGCATAGGAGACAGAGGAGAGCAGACGAGGAGGAGGATGAGGCCGCACCATGCGGGCCTATCAGGATTAGAAATCTAGAAGATCTGATCCGTCAACTGGAGCATCATTCCAGTCGCCACATGAGCCCGTCTGGCTCCGAAGACATTAGGATGTCGGAAACAGAAGCTGACCGACATTATAGGATCGAACCGGATGAAGTGCCTGGGTTAGTATTTTTGCTGACCACCTCTAGAGAGCTCCGAGTGGCTAGCGTACACGCCTAACTACACTGAACAACCGCGAGGCTCGGGCTTGATTCACGACAAGGGCAGGCATTTGTGTGATGAACATTTAGATGGCTGTATTTCCAGGTCTGGGTGTTTATTAAATTTATTCTGGTATCTATTTAAGTATTTCTGTGTATTAGTATCGTTGGCCACCCACAACAAAATCTTTCGGGTTAGATTCATTATGTGTAACCTGTTCAGGGATATTATAAAAAAAAATATGAGCCTGCTTAGTTTCTTTCTCCAAATCTTGTTAGTAAGTAGCCGCGTTCCAATCCAAGTGTAGATTTTAGAATTAACTAAGAATACCTATTAAAATCATTTGTGTGTTCAATGTGAAACAATATGTTACCTACATCTAATTGACTCTTTTTAAAATAATCAGAGTTAATGGAAAAAGTTAATAACCCAAAAAAAAATATTTCAGTCGGTGTCGTGGTCGACTTGGTCCAGGAGAAGAGGAGTCCCGGTTCGGCTATCCTCGATTTCGGCCCACGGGCAGTGGACGGTACCCAGGGATGTTTTCTGCCCCAGCCCCAGGGGCTCCACCATTGTTACCCCACACAGGACTCGCGGGGCACTCAGGGCACACCGGGCTAGCGGGCCATGGGCCGTTAACGGGTCACGGGCTAGGGCCCCATGGACATCGCGCCCCACCTGATGAAGATGCGCTTTACGAGACTGCAGATGCAGAAAGACTGCGTGATGCACCAGACAGTGAAAGGTAACAAAGTTTCTTCCTTCTTTGAGACCCTACGTAGCAGGATATTTGTGGATTAATCTAGTTATCAGGTTCTGGTCATTGAAAACAACATTACAAAGTGGCACAAATATCTGTCGACAGCAGAGTCTGAACTATATTAGGCTTATAACACTTTGTACAGTATTTTTATCTTATGTTCTAATTCTTATAATTTAATTAAGATCTTATTTTTCGTTTAAAAATTATAAAATATATACGTCTAGTGTGTAACAGTTTTATAGTCACTTAATTTAGTGCCAATACCTAAATAATATTTTACCGACATCACTGTGTATTCTTTTGAAAATAAAGATGTTAAAATATTGATTTTATAGATGTTGCTCAAAAAATTCAAAATGAATGTAAAGCAACTTTTAGAATTGGCCAAGCATATGACACAGAGTATCTTACATTAGGACTAAAAACTTACATTAAAAATATATTTTGTTTACTAAAACATTGTACTGGTCCGGCGGGCTTCTCTCTCGTTCGGTGACTCATCGTAACAGACGTGAGCGGGCGTTAGACTTTTTCAAGAGTGACTCCGAGCCACAACCTAATTTAAGACGTTGTCACGTCAATATTAGTAGCGACAATTTTTGTCGTGATTACATTGTTTTATTGTAGTTATTAAAATTGTGTTTTGGTAATCCTTTTTTTATATACTTTTGATTAATGAAAACTATGGTTTATTACACATAATGTTTCTTTGAATTGCAATGTTTTGTACAATTCTTAATTATTTTGTATCTTGTTTTTATTACAGCATCACACAACATTCATTCGAATTAGAATGGCGGGCTCCACAGTCTTGACAAAATTATTCATTCATTTTTGAATAATATCAAACACCTTCAAATGTCAATAAAATTTGTATTTTAGTGTTTGTCAATTCTGGACGTACACTAAAAGTGTTGCAAGAATTTTCGAAAAACTTTATCAGTTTTCAATAAAAAAAATAACCAATTTTGAAGTAAAAGAAATGATTTTATATGTCGAAAGAAAAGAGACTTGCATCTTCCCTGCTACATTGCTATATAATTTCTAAGCTATATACCTAAAAAAATCACCCGGAATGTAACATCAAAAGGTCCTTAGTACAATGCTAATCTTGAACATGACCATGAAGACAATTGAGTTAGTCAATATGGTTTTGTGCAACACTAGCTGCAAATCTAGCTGGTATGACAGTTCCATTGGCGTCACCCATCACTGATTGGCCTCTGAGACTCGGGAGTCCGCCGCCCGACGCGCCTAGACTCTCCGTTCCTCTTCTCTATCATTTTCTAGTGATGAATTTATTCAAGCTCAACAACAGTTAGCCCGGTGGGCGAGTGAAGAGACGGTGGTGACGGCGCGCGACTACTTCCCCTCGCCGAGCTCTCCGCTCTGTCCGCGCTCTCCACACTCTCCGCGCTCTCTGCACTCTCCGCACTCTCCGCGCTCACCGGCCGGCAGCTCGATCAGCGAGCGACCCGCCGCCTTCCCCGAGTACACGCACTGACCCTAGCCACGCAGTAGTGGTTGCGATGTGAATACGTAATAGTCAGATGTAAATAATTGACATTAATTGCACAGTATGTTAAAATGACTGAACTAATAGGTTTAGAGACAGCGTTCGTCGCCGGTCCGTTTCACAATGTTCGTTTGAACCGATACGCTTTATCTTTTTCGGTTCGGCGGCGACACGGTGTGTATGTTAGTTGTATGTATTCGTCGTTGTATGAACGTAGTTGTGCGGCGACGAGGTCCCAAACGCGTCGGGCTCCGATCGAAGCTCGTAGTTTGATTTAGATAGGCGTATAACAAATTGAGCTAACTGTAAGTGAAGCTTTAATACTTTCTTAGTTTGGGAACCGTCGGAAGCCCGACGTGGTCTGTACCTCTATCGAGAACATGGCACCGAAAAGATTTATCCAATCTTCTCTCGACAATATTGTATGAACAAAAGCTAAGAAACAAACTTCAAAAATGACAGCACTAAAAAACATATACTTATATTAAGTTGGACTTTGTAACGTGCACACGCATCGAAAAATGTGTCTGTTTTCGTGTAATGATAAAACTACTAGATCGTGTAAATAATGGGAGAACAATTTGACTACAAATGTAAAAAAAATAATGTTTTTACCTTTCCAACCGATTGACGTTATAATGTGCTTGCTATAAGAACATAATTAAAATTCTAACTTTTTTCATACATTTTTGAGATTCACGATAATTCTAACAACTTCAAAAGGTTACTATTCGATGTCGATAAATGTTCATGGTAGAGGCACCGTACGGTTAAGCCGGTATTCGTATTTTGTTGTATGTTTGACTGAAGGCGGGCACTGTTACCGTCCCCGGGGAGATCGTCAGATCCAGAGTATATCTACAGCGACTAGAATATTGCTGAATATACCTAGTGTGGTGATCTTTATAACATATTTTAATTTCAATTTATAAATAACAATTTATAAAAATATATTACCTGTATTATTTTCTATTTATTTATTATTTACGTGTTTTAGAATAACTTTTACCCCGTGTTGGCCCGGGCTTCTTTGTCGAATAGACCATCTGCCTTCCTGCCAGGCAGCTCGTAAAAGGCAAGCACAGGCCTACCGTCACTAACACCGTGACATCCTACTAGGTGGTAGAGTTTCGCAGCGACTTGCCCGGATTGGTACCATCGCCATACCTATTCCTGCCGCCATAACGTCCAATGCTTGCCGTTGACGTGTTCCGGTTCGGAGTGTAAGGTAGCTAGTAAACTTACTTTTGTTCGAGGCCTAACATAGCGGCCTCAGGTTGGCAACGCAAGTCCGTGTACTTGTTGCCTGTCATTGTCATAAATAAATAAAAACAAGACCTTTTACAAGATATACTTAGAAAACTAAAGACTTACAGAAATAATCAAAATAAATTTGTAGTTTTCATTTTGTTTCTCTATTGTTTATAAGACGTTACCTTTTAAAATTATACACTACAACCATTTACCAAACCAATTAGTGACTAAATTAGAACCGAAATTAATTGATTAATAATCGAATAAAATAACTGCCCAAAAACTTCCAAATATTTAGGTACTTAAATATTCATGAATCTATTTTAGCTAGAAGTAATGTTGCGCGAAGCAGAAGACATTTCAAGGTACGCTACTCGCTATGGCGATACTCTGGTCAGATCACTATCCCCTCCCCGAACAAGCCCAACTTCTTACACGTCGCCATCTTTGTGTATGAATTAACAACACCAAATGTTTACAAATGTAAATGTATGTTATATTATGTTATTAGTTGATTAATGTAAAGTTAGTTTGACGCTCAGCGATCTCGGGCCGTGCACGTATATTTTGTATCTAGAAACATAACACATATTCTAAAATAGTTGCATTAATGTGAATATAAGTTATTTCAAATTTTATCAGAATATATATAATATATTGTATTGAAACGAATTTATGCAGATTATACTAATCGGGATATGCATGGGAGATAATAGGTTTGTGGCTTACAACGCGACGCGAAGCGAGACGACCGCAACTAGTGTTAAGGACCTAGAAGTAATCAAATAAAAAAGTGTATTTGCATGATAATGAATGTCAGTCGAAAAATTGGTATTAATTTAAGTAATAAAACAATATATGTCGTAATTGTTGATATGTATGTCTGGCGATACGTCGCGTTGTGAGTTAAATCTTGTATGTTACCGTTCTATTTCTATTTATTTTGTTGTGACAATTTAGAAAGTTATTGTTTTATTCAGGTTTACGCTAGGTTAGGTGGCAATGCCACAGATGTAACTGGTAGATAATTAAAGGTTACATTATTGAATAGTTATAAGTATTTGTCTAGCTAGAGCTCGGACATGTGAATAGCTATTGTCATAACCTAAACTGTATGTAAAAATCGTTTATTTCTTCAAGACGTTATATCCATGATTTCATACATTGTTATTTATTTCTAATGTAATAGCTATGCTCACGTCGACTCACGCACGATGTTCGGCCGTATGGCCCCGATTAAGTATAGAACTAATCTCTCCTAGGTAATCGTTATTATGTATAGATAAGTTATAGATAACTAATTGACACGTACAGGGTAGTCAAGAATGCAGTACTCTGTTACTGGAGGAGACACTCGTGAACGATGCGAAGTCAATCGTGTGATTGGATCTGTAAAAAATATTTGTATTGAAAAAATCGTAGTTAAAACGACGTTTAATAATCTAGCATAGAGTTCAGCTCTTTAGAATAATTGTACTAAATAATTTCTTCGCACAATAATTGATAATTGCGCGCAAATTTAAATTAGTCTTTATAAAATAGTTTGACTCGGCGCACAGAATATTGAATATTACATAAGCACAATAAAACAATTTCTTCGTCGTCACCTTAACTGTATTAGACTATAGCTTGATATCGCCTAAGCAGCGATTTGGAAATGGCCCTAATATTTTTTATCAGGTCTGCGCGTTGTGTGGTGAAACTGATGTTGTGGTTGGTGACTTCGCATTGTTGATTGTGTATGGGGCCAGGGAAGGACAGGTGATTTCGACGATTTATCCGCAAACAAATAAATAGGACTCGAATAAATTTTAACTAGGATTTTTATTAGTTACTACTAGGTATTAAGTATATTAGTATTAAGTATTGCAATTCCAGGTGTACCTATTAAATACTAAAAGTTTTCCTTTTTACTAGATCGTTTACCCCGTGATGGTCCGGGCTCCTTTGTAGAATAGACCATCTGCCTTCCTTGCCAGGCAGCTCGTAAAAGGCGAGCATAGGCTTACCATCACTAACACCGTGACGTGACATCCGACTAGGTGGTAGAGTTTGGCAGCGACTCTCCCGGATTGGTACCACCGCCTTACCTATTCCTGCCGCCATAACATCATGACGTGTTCTGGTTCGGAGGGTAAGGTAGCCGGAAAACTTACTTTTGCTAGTGGCCTAACATTCCTGCCTCAGGTTGGCAACGCACCATTACCACCTTTGGTGTCTCTAGGCGGCGTGAATTTCTTACCATCAGGAAATCCGTCTGCTTGTTTGCCTTCCTATAACATAAAAAAAAATCGGAATGCAGCCAGACTAATTTTCTGATGGTACACATAATATATATACACTTAAAAGGAGATATTTGTTGCCAACCTGCGGGTGGAATAGGTGCAATATTTTAAAAATCCCTTGACTGTTACTTTTTACCTGCTAATACGAGCCCCTATAATTATGAATAATACAAAATATAGGTAAAAACAATAATAACAATAAGCTCATCACGAGTTTTATCCGCCCGATCTCAATGTATGTCAGCGATTCAGATTTGAGGTAGATTATTGTTTATATCAACGATAATAAGTTCTTACTTATTGGTCTATGACTCATCAGAACAAAAGTTTCCTGATTCTGAAAAAAGTGGTTTCAGAAATTAGAAACTTAAAATTTACATCTGTTACCATTTACCTACTAGTATTTAAATAGATAGCTATTTTACGCGCGACACTAGCTCTATAATATGGAGGTACTCCGCACTAGGGTAGTGTATCGGAAACATCTTTGGTGTCTTGGCACTTCCATGTCGTTTGTCTTTCAGAGTTTGCTGTTATGTAGAGTGACTTCTTCTTTCAATTACCTGTTTTAGTTGGTAATTATCGTTACTTACTATGTGTTATAACTACACTTACTTACCGTTAAGCGTTACGTCATAAAATACATTTCAATTTACATTAACTAGTTCGTGAAATACGTCCAAATCGCCTGTGTTTTCTAGAGAATTTTCATGTTGTAAAATCGAGTGTCAAATCCAGCAGGCGTTGCATGTATGTGTTGTTTAAATTACGCATATGTGGTTGAAATCTTCTCTACAACGTGCTGTGATCATATTTTTTATTGATTTATCCGAAAAAATTGTATCAAGAAATCTATTTACATCTATTTCAAAACTTTGTCATGGATTATTCATGGAAAGCTAAGTTTAAACTTCTTCGTTAATATAAATTTAATTATATTAATTGACACTTGTACTCTTCTATAATATGTATATTGTAGTTAATCTAAATATACTAACAGTCAAAGATATATATGTTGCTTTTGTATACCAAAATAATTATCACGTTTCAAAATGTACGATTAGTTTAATAATGATAATGTTATCGTTTTTACGTTACATCATTATCATTATAACGTTATCGTTTTTACGTTACTTCATTATCGTTATAACATTATCGTTTTTACGTAACATCATTATCGTTATAGCGTTCTCGTTTTTTATGTACTATTTAGTGAATATCGAATAATTCAACCACATATGAATATTTGGCACGCAGGCCTAATCGTCAATTGACGGCGCTGGACACGGCCATTGCTCACGGTAGCTCTGGTGAATTGTGAATTATCGTAATTATACATTAAATTATATTGTTATAGGATTTAGTTGTTATTCAATTGTAAACATTCTAAGTATTGGGTGCTAATAACAATTCGTACTTCATTTATTTCTGTGTTCATAAATTTCAAAGTGATTTATAATTAACTTTTAGATACGATTGGTACTTTTTGTTACTAATATAACTTTTTTATTTAAAAGGGTCAAAGAAACAATAGTCCATAATTTTAGCAGAAATATAAACATATTTTAAAATATTATTTGCTTGGTTTTCAAATTAATCGCCATTTATAAACATTATTTTTTGTGCCGAAAACATAAAAAAAGCAAAGTTAAATACTGTATAACAGATATAACTTAAATTAAATTATATTAGTCAATGAACTGAAAAACTTTAATTTCGAATTTTCATAGTGATTTTTGTATAATTGAAGTAACTGCAATTATTTTATATTTTCAATAAAATAGTAACCTATCTACATTATAAGAAAATATATTAACAGTTTAATATAGATAAACAACTACATCACTAGTTAGTCAATTTATTTTGAATTCTTGTTATGTACTGATTGCCGTGAAAATGTAAAGAAATTTCAAATAAGTTGCTTATATACTGTAAGTACAATTATTTAGGTAGGTATATGTAGCTCAAATATTTCATTAGTAAAATAAGTAATAATCATTAAAATATACAACGTTTTTTGGCAATACAATAGGAATAAAAGATCAGTACATGAATATTGCTAGAGAGAATTCTTTCTCAAAATCTTTAGCAATATTTTATTCTAATATTGATTTTGAAAAACACCATTTGTATTTATCAATATCATAATCAATAATATATTGGAGGGTTTAATAATGAAACACCAATAGACATATTAAAATAACTGTTAAAGATGTACCTTTTTGATTAGTAGTCCAATAACAGATTATTTATGCTTATATTAGACGATAGGTTTGCCAGCCAGTATTGACGGTCATTGCTGTGTATGATGACCTACCATCTTGTAAGATGATATCGATACGAAACTTGTAACTTGTTAATAATTGTTTCAATAAGTACAATCATATATTAATTTGGCAAAATTGACAGTATAACCTAGCATATTTTGTATTGTTTCATAATTATTATGATTAACCCTTTGTTGTACACAACGCAGATCGTGTTATTTAAAGAACATTACGTGAATGTGTTATTTTTTAAAGAACATCACGTTATTTAAAGCAATAGTATGCGTAAACACCTTTTATTAAAATGTTGAGGAATAATAAACTAGCAGGAAGACATTTAATGCACTAGCACAAAGACATTAAGCAAGTATAAATTAAATGTATCAATTGGCAAACTAAGGCATTCTAAAACTTTTGGCCGTGCTACCTCTTACTTAATATTTACCAGGAATATATGGGTAGTTTACAAAGTGTCATATATTCGTGTATTGTACTTTTGACTTTGATCATTAAAATCGTTAGTAAACGTTACAAAAGTCGGCATCGCATTGGCAACTGATTTTGATGATTTCTGTGTGGGTACGTAAGATATGTAGTGATGACTATTTTCCACCGAATATCTCACTCGCCCGTTAATCAGTTTCTTCAAAAAACCTTTAGCCACGAGAAAAGAGACAAAAGCTTTTTTACTTAAGGCCTTAGTTAGTTTGTTGTTTTTGTGCAGTTTCATTTTGAATTTATTAACTAACATAATACTTGCGATCTGGATTACAATTTTCTTATTTAAATTTTAAGAAACTTGTGTTTAATTAAACACGTTATACATGTATCGTTAGACGGCATTTACGATAATTTACAATCACTCACGCAACTGACCTATTCATATGTTAGGATAAGTGATATTATGTGAAATAAATACGAATTTTAACGAAAAACGTTAAGACGTTAAAAATTTCCTTTTCATTTTGTCCTTGTAAATATATTTGCTATATTATTTACTAAATGAATGTAACATATTATTAATGAAAGGAAATAGATGAACACAAATTTTACAATATGTTTTTTATTCCATTTCATTTAAGAATTTAATTTAAATTTTTACTTAAGCATTTTGAATCAACGCTTGATTATATTTTTAACAACATTAAAAGACAAGCATAGGTTGAGCTATAGCAGAGTTTTGTGCTAACTTTTGAAGATTCGTTTCTACCTATTTATCCACTTGCGAGAGGTTATGCTTCTGCACACCGGAAGGCACTTAAAGTGGAACCTGTGAAAGAGGCTGACACCCCTGCTGTGGCTGGAGCTCAGCAACAGACCATTAGTTATAATCATAGGTATTTGTAGAAGGTATGTATTTCTTACAATTACTTCTTGGAAAAGTGTAAAAGGGTTATTTTCAGAAAAATTATGTACAATTACCTACCTGTTTTGTGTGCCAATTTTTTGTAGCACCGAAATGGTGCTACAAAAAATAAAAATGCACATAATTTATAATTTTTGATTATTTAATATTTGATTCTAATATTTTTCGATTAAGGCGTATGAAGTATAAAGTTATTTTGAATTTAGCAGCTTTGATCGAAATTAGATTTTTTGATAGTATAAAATATTTGGTAAAGTTACAGTTTCAGTTCTGGTAATTTAAATTTTATTTCTCACCATAGCTTTACCTTTTGTTGAAGAAAATGTTTAAATACATAATTTCTTATGAACCTTACAATTAAACAGTGACAATTTCATAAAATTAGACAATTAACAGTAGCTAAAAACAAATAAAATATGTATTCTTCTCCTAAATTAAAATCAGCCGCAGTTGTAAAACCGCGAGGATCGAACATAGTGGTGGTAATTTTGTTGCGCACTCACTAAACTAATTTTAAGTTATCCCTGTCTTCTTTCAACTAAAGTAACAGAAGGAGACAGAACACTTTTAGTGCTGTCAAATTAGACCGTACACGTCATTTCTACAGACGTTTAACGTATTACTCGGAAAACGTTGATTAAAAACATCACGATTAGACATGTCCGCACCAATCTGACGTCTAAACTGTTCCATCTCTTTTGTTTTTGTTTTATTTGAGAAAGATAGCATGCATCTAAAATAAGTTTAGTTTGTGAACAGCAGAATCACCACCATTAGCCATTTAAAAATAGCATAGCCATTTAAAAAAATCCTTAAATTTTCTTTTTGTAGTAACGTTATGCTGGTTTAGTAACGTACAAATAATCCTAAACGCGGGTAAATAATGTCGAAAGTAAATATTTCTGCAAAACCAACCGTTGCAAATAGCAAATCAACCGTTTTTAATATAATATTAAAATGTACTTACCTACTGACAGCTATGTCGTTTTTGACAGAGCGGAAAAGGTCTTAAAAGTATCGCTACGAGTTTTTCACAGATCTTTGTAAAGGTGTTATATCTACTGTCCTTTTCATTTGTTATAAACAGATAAAATTCGGTCAAATACATAAATTTGAGTATGATTCTATATTCTAAGTAGTTTTCTACCATTTTCATCAAATACAAGCTATAAAGGAAAGCTTCGAAATAAATATTTTTGAATTTACAATATTGCATCAGATTTCTTACTGTTTTGTTGCATTTTTTTTATGATGTGGAAAGACAAACAACTGGACTGATTTCCCGATGGTAAGAAATTTACGCCACTTAGGCACCATAAGTGTTAATGGTGCGTTGCCAACCTGAGGCCGGGATGTTGGACCTCGAGCAAAAGTAAGTTTATCGGCTACCTTATCCTCGAACCGAAACACATCAACGACAAGCACTAACGTTATGGCGGCAGGAATAGATAAGGCGGTGGTAAAAGGAATAGATACGGGCGAGTCGCTGCGAAACTCTACCACATTGTACATCGCGCTACGTTACCAAACTGATTCATTGTACAATTTCGTTCATAAAATGAGAACTTATTTTTTATGACTCGTGTTTATGATGTATTTCATTTCGCAACAACGATATTCACGTAACATTGTAAAAACATGTTTTTTAAATATGTTGAATTATCTTTCCATAATATTCAAACATTGGCATTTCACAATTTTGCTGTGCTACACTTAGTATGCATCGGTAAGTTGCAAATAATTAATTATGTTAACAAGAAACTTAAAAATAATTTAAATAGAAAATCAAGATCGGTCAAAGTGGTAAAAGAAAACACGGAGACTTAGTCTCCATTTATAAAACAAAGTCAAAAGGTTAAGTTACATAAATTGATTTCTTTACATTAATCCAAAACTATTAAACTATATTAGTATTATCAACTATATTATAAAAATGTCGGTTTGCTACCTTACTGTCGATTCACATGTAACTACGACAAGCACAGAAAAACTATCACTCAGTGGTAGTCGTGTCGTTGTCGTAAGTGTGAATTAAGCCTTACATCCATAAAAATAGCCCGTCAACACCTATAATGATCAAATGACTCTGGAGGAAAGTTGCGGATAAGGATATATAGGGTATGTTCGCCTGTTCGCGTCCACCCCCCAATTCGCGTCCATTTCGCGGACACCATTTAAAAAACGAAAAGTCATTTCTGCCTATAATACAATATATTAAAAACACACATACACAGACAAAGAACTGTTCGTATAATTTTTCCTTTTTAAAAAAAATGAATCTTAGCTATACAAAAAAGTTGTGTAAATAGCTATAATTTTAGTAAAAAAATAGTGAACCGTAATTTTTGAAGCTTAAATAAAGATTGTGTTAGTTCCTAGACCTTGAAAATGATTATTGAATTTTTTACATAAAG
>NJDC01000097.1:324151-345401 GCA_002245475.1 Calephelis virginiensis
GTAAAATAATCGCTGTAAGTGATTCAAGTAGAAAGAAATAGGTTACAGGAAATATATAGAAGTGTAAACTGGAAATATCGCGAAGAAATCTATTAAATAATTACTATCTACCTACCAACTAAAAATTACAGTTATCTTTCTATTACTCTAAAAGACCATATTTTCATTATAATGTAGACACACACATTTTAGACATACCAATGACGTGATTTCCCAGGCCAGGACTTGATAGTTAAAAATAGTTGTATATGCATCAAAAGACTGTCTTATCATTTGCATTATTTACTATTACATTATTACTAGGAATTAAAAAGTTGCTCGTTTAAAATTAAACAACTTTTCAGTGTTCTAGATGTTTTAGTTTGGCATCGTCTTGTTAAGTTCCAGAGTGTAAAGTAGTCGGTAGGACCGGACTACATGCCAAAGAACGGAGGCGCATCTATAAATTATATTACAAAACTTCTATTACAGGCCTACATTTATACTTCAGCAGAGCTTCAAAAACTTAAATCCAAATCTATGAAATCGGAGGCGAAAAATAAAAGAAGATTTAAATGACGAAAAAGTATTTACTAGATATATTTTAAATTGGCAAGTCAATGCTCCCACTCCTTCGCTTAATTACAAATTTGGCAAAATCGTCCTTCTCTGGATTAAAAGATGTGACCTTATCACACTGTGCTGCTGTTGCTGCTTGCTTAATCTGATCACCAAACGCTTTGACATCTTCTCGTTTAAGCTCCACCATATATTTACGGGATTCCATTACAACACTAGCATCGTCACGAGCCATCGACCAAACACTTGGTTTTATACGTGGTAGTAAATTGTGACCCACAAAAACACCATGAAATAGTCCTTGAAACTGCGGCTTATGCGGATAATGATCCAATGCCGAAAGGGAAAGAAAATGAACCTTACCATAATCTACATCCACGTACGTATCACGATCTTCACGTAAAACTAACGGTGCTTCAGGACCTGATTCCGAAATTTTAGCATCTAAATTAGCAAGCACGGTCATTCCTAGATTCTGCTGACTATCCAACTTCATTACATCAGCATCAAACTTTTGACGATTTTCAATTTCATATAACATCCTCATCACATTCCGTTCAGTGATATCTGTTGCCCGTTTAAAATTGACTCCATGTGATGATTTGAGCATATCTTTATCTTCACAGTCTAATCCATACGCTATGAATGGTGATGTCACCATATCACCAAGGTACCCTCGATGTAAATACCTATCTCCACATTTGTACACTCCAGCAGCAAAGGAAACATTTGGACGACAAACTTCAGTCTCTAACCAGGTAAAAGCAATACCACATTCTCTGAAATGTTTGTACTCTTGAAAGCAAATTTGGCTTGCAATCTCTTTCATGCGCATGTGGTAATCCCAATCATATATCCCAGCCCTATTATCGTATCGCACTCCGAGACTGTGCCTAAGACGATGTTCCCACAATTCACATGCGTTAAACTGATTTGTGTTACCCGTTGTCCAAAAATTAAAAAGATTTTCCACGTAATCCCTTTCTCGATATTTCATTTGGTCTATAGAAACACAAGGCAAGAGACATCCCATATATTCCGGATTTGTTATCATGTTAACTAATTGTCGAGCTTTTCCAATCAAATATCTTGAAGTTGGTGGACGAAGGAGCAAGTTTCCGTACAACTCGCAAAAACGCCTTGTTTTCTCCAATAGCCCACATTTAGTAGTCTTCTCCAGTGCCAGTGATAATAACAAAATCTGTCGGGCGAGGAGTTCAGGACATCCATCAACAACGAATAGATTCATGTATCGTCTTTTATGTCTGTATGCTTGAGCCAAAGTTTTGATCAGATGTCGCGCATCGCACCCTCCGATAATCAGAAAATTTAACTCAAAAGCGCTTGAATCACCATGGCTGAGATATTCTTGCTGAAGATCCAGCGCTGGACTTATACCCCAGAACATTTTTCAACTTGCAGCCTTAGCTATCGAAAAGGAATGGCCACCAATCACTACCAATGGCTACTTTGACAATGACATGGCAACGTAGACAATTATGCGATGAAGCGTTGAGTAAATAGGGCGTTACCATAGCAACGATCTATTTATGCAAGGCTTACCTTTTTGCTAAAGGCTTACCACTTGATTGGCTAATCCTTTTGTATTTGGTGAAAATTATAAAGACGTTGCCCCATCTAATAATCGATTCCATGTTCAATGTCAAATAAGTTTATTTATAGACCTGTATACTACGATGAAAGGAAAACGTCTTATTCGGTGCGTACTACATGCACGGAAATAACATGGTAATAACGTAACAGTAAATTACCGTTTTTTATTTTTTTATGATATTGGAAGCTAAAAAAGCTGACGGATTTCCTGATGGTAGGAAATTCACGCCGACTAGAGACACCAAAGTTGGTAATAGTGAATGGCCTACCTGAGGCCGGGATGTTAGGCCTCGAGCAAAAGTAAGTGTACCGGCTTCCTTACCCTCCAAACCGGAACACGTCATGACGTTATGGCAGCAGGAATAGGTAAGGCGGTGGTACCGTGGTCAGATGTCACGGTGCTAGTGAAGCTAAGCCTATGCTCTCCTTTTACGAGCTACCTGGCAGGATCGCAGATGGTCTATTCTGCAAAGGAGCCCGGACCAACACGGGGAAAACCGTGGTACATGTCTCTTATAGATAGACATGATTCATCTCTACCTACTACTTCCCAACCTCGCTTAGGTAAGCGGAGGTACATGTCTAATATTCATTAGATAAAAATTAAATTTTGTAAAGGACATATATATCTGTATTTCTCGTCAGTCCATTTCAATATTTTTAATATGTTTGAAAAATTCTATGTATCTATTTATAGTTTTTTGTTAGCATTTTAGAATAAAACAATGTAACGTAATAAAATAAGACAACAGTCAGGGTGACAGTCTCAGTCAGTTTAAATATAAATTGGCTTTTATTCATTAAAGTCAGTGTCAAATTCGATTTATCTGATAGTCTTATATTTTCGCTACTAATATGTGCCAGAATATAGAAGAACAAATTATTACCAATGGACAACATAAATAACCTTTCAACTGTGCAGAAGAGAACAAAACGTTGACAGGAAAATTCATGAAAATATCATAGCATTTACCATAAGTTGGTATCGATTAAGTTCGGATTACGTTCGGTAAGTTACGTGTCGAAATCTGACACTTTTGTTCTATAAATGTGTTTTCCTTAGTTTGCCAACAGAGGCGCTGTTCAAAGTTTTCATACAAATAATTTACAGAGACGGTAGCGAGTATGGCAAACTTGACAAGCTGTAAACTCATGGTAAAGGCTCTGGTCACCAAACTATAGCGATAGTGGTGGTGACCATATTAAAGTTAGCCATAATTAGTAAAATTAAAACCGGTAAATAAATAAAGCTGCTGATTCTATTTCAATATTTTTTATTATCTTAGTAAAAATATTTTACAGAGGAATTACCTAAACTATTAAATCCCAATCAAGTTACAATTTACTTTTGGTTTTATTTAACAATTACGTCTGCCAAACTTCTATAAACTGGATAGCATTACTAGTCTAAGTTCAAAAAGTTAAAAGCTGTTTTGAAATATGTGAAACATTTTTGGTAGATATATAAGGCAAACAAGCACACCATCCGCCCGTCTGCTTGTTTGTCTGCACTTTGCATACAGATAGTAAATTTAAATGCATGTATTATTCCATTACATTAGTTGCTAAATAATTATCACCGACAGCAACTATTTAGTTTTGATAGAAATGTAATGTCTACACTCTACAATAATGCCCAAACTTTGGGAGGTAAAATTGATTTAATAACATGTATGTTTTACAGTATAATGTTTTAGCGACAATCGACAAAAAATCCTTTAATTTTCAGTCATTTAAATAAAATACACAGTATTTGATCACACAACCTTCTATTTCACTGACTCTGTCAGGTAAGCTACCTTCGATAAGATATTGAAAATAATCAAAACATGAAATTTAAAATGTTTAAACCCGTAGCAGCTCGACAGGATAAACAGTAACAGCGATAAAAAAAGATGGTAGGATCAAATCCTGTAAAAATATCGTGCGCTATGTTTTCATTTATTTATATTCATTAAATAAAGCTTAGTTTATGTTCTGACGTAAAAGCAGCGGATTATCCAGTTAGTTTAGAGGTCAATGGTTGTATATATTTTTATTATCGTAGACTCAACTTTTTTTATAAATACTTAACTACTTATATAAATTATGAAATATATCATAGCCTCTTAATTTTATTTACACTAAACTTAAATCTATACAAGAATCTCTACGTCCATTATAATAAAAACTAAAAAAACAGTCTAAACGACCATCTTGAGGTCTAATTTTTGATTAAATTTTCGACTTCTCTAGTTATTACATTTCTTGTGAAACGGAATTAAAATCGCTGTTTCAAATCTCTTTGATATTAGTCTGACAGTGTATAAGTTTTACAAACATTTGATTAGGCTGCGTATGAGATTTAATTAATCAAAATTACTCCGTCGGTCATTAATTCAAAAATACAAACAAAGTACTCTTCAATAGTCAAGAAAATCAACATCCGTTAATAGGGTTGTACAAGTGTTTTCTATTTATTCAACAATACAAATTCTCTTGCAAAAAACTTGCTCACCATTTTATAAAAATAGCTCAATATATCATAAATTACTTTTTAAAAATATAATGTAATTTCATACAAAGTTCTTGAATATGCAACTCGGTTATTTTTATATCAAATATTTCTAATACAATCATAATAATGTTTACACGTTTTTGATTATATGTTTGACTAACACTTTCTAGATAGTCCGTACTGTTTTTTGTAAAACAGGTACAACAGCAAAGTTCCAAACACCGTAACTAATGAGCCCAATTTGATCTATAAGAACACAAATTTTGGCCTGAAAATACATCAAATAAATAAGCGCAGTAGAACTGCAAAAATCGACTCTATTTCATTGGGTACCACGTTGCGATTTGAATATTCTTTTTTTGAAACAAAGCAAATACTTCCAGTTAGATAAAACAAATACGGAAAATTCCTCAGAATCAAGACCTACCTTTCTAAAAGAGAATCATTAAAATCGTAATAAACATAAAAAACATACAGGCGAATTGAGAACCTCTTCCTTGGGGTCGGTTAAAAAAGTAGGTACCGTTTGAATACGAGTGTTTTGTGGCGACTCCAACTCCGTGTAGAACGATAGCCATGTAAGTACACTTTTGTCTGGTAAAAAAAGTATTAAGGGGATAAAATATAATTTTTATTTTTACAACTGCTACGCGCAGATTGATTTTGCTAATGTTAAATAACCGACATTGGAAAAATCAATCTGCGCAGTGGCTGAATATCACAAACAAGACATACGTACAAATGGACTCACTACTAGGGACGTTTCTAGTTTCCCATGACTTAGCTTTAAGAACAAGCAGGATACAAAGGATAAAAAAATCACATTTTGAAAAATTTAACGGCAACGCTTTGGGATATTTTTTCAATGCGAAGAAAACAACTAAATAATAATGTTTGTAAATAATAATCATTGCGATAAGGCCATATATTGGACCCTAAGTCAATCACAATTTTAGCCAATAATTTCCTTTTGAAAAATAAACTGAACCGGCTTCTTAGACTTTGCTTTTAATATCACAAACCTCTTAAACGTATATAACTGCTCAAACTCTACACCTGCACACTGCTACTAAAGCAGGTTCACTCTCAGAAGCAATGGACGAGAAAAAAAACCTGTAAGTAGTACTCTTCCAAACTTGTTTAAATTGATATTGACGTCATCGAGATACACTTAAAATAAGAAATAACTGAGATTTGCTTTTCTTCATAAAACCTTTAAGTGAATCATGAGAATCTGCTGACGTAACTTTCGAGCCCAAATTTGTGTTACAGTGACAACTGAAAAAGTACAGTATAAGTACTTGTTAATAAATTATTATTAAAAAAACGGAAAACGGAAAATTATGGGACTTAGTATCTTCGGCTAGTCGTGGGTGCCCTGGTTGTGTCTCTGCCTACCTCTTCGGGGATATGGGCGTGAAGATACTTAAAAAAAACGGAAAAGCGAATCACGTCGAGATACTAAGCTTTTAACTTGTAATTTGTATATGACTGTTGCCAATCGGAATTTTCTTCACGTTTCAAAGTTCAACGAAATCAATAAAGAGCTGGACCGTTGTCATTTTATAAACGCTTAAAATATTGAAAAACTGATTTCATGACATTGAAAATTTTCTCAGCTTTTATGTCATACACTTATAGGAAGTAATGGGCTAATATTAAGACCACCATATCTTTGGCAAATATCAGGTTACAACATCAGGCCTTTGAGTTATGAATGTCTCTGAAATATGAAAGTGCATTCCTTTAAAATAAATAATAATATTATACTAAGGGACTAGAAAGGTCTAAAAGAACGTATTGCAATACATTTGGAAAGAAAATCACAAAAATCATTTAAGTGAACGTTTAGGTTTACGTCAAGAAAATCTCGAGTCATCTTGTGATGCCAATGACTTAGGCTTGGATGCTTTTGTTTCTAAAGTGATCGGTTGGTTTCCATTTCTCCAACCCGTACTTCTATCAGTTCTATTGGAATAAGTTGAAGACGTCACTGGCACTTTACGCGTCTGTTTTATCTTCAATTTGTTCAACCATAAATCCCTCGTCTTTTTGTTACCCAAGACGAAAAATACAAATAAGATAAACCCTTGATAAGTTGCAAGGAATGTAAATAAGTATGCAGCAACAATATTAAACGCAAAAAGACCAAACACCCAAGGTAATCCGAATAAAAATACTAACAAACAACTTACAGATGCACATCGAAGAGCTTCGTTTGAATCGCCATGCCTTTGAATCCTTCTAGAGGCAAACACGGAACGAACTATTAAAGCAAATAGTATCCAGTTTGCTAATAATATTATAACAATCGGTGCAAAGACCGTTAACCAAAGACTTAAATCAGAAGGATAGCAAAACGATGCGCTAGGAGTCTTATCTTCGAAACGTCCCGCGTAAGAATGCGGGGCGACCGACAAAAGAATCCCAACAATAGCCGAAGGCAAGCCCCATGCAAATGCTGATGCCTTCAAAAGCTTATGAGATGCATCTCTAGCAAAAACTAATACTAATCTTCTATATGATAAAACAGCTGCGACTAACATCCAACAAAATGAAGCTAATACTGAATAATGAAGAGTTATGCCAACAAGCATACACCCTACGTTATAATGGTCGAATTTCGCAGCAATAACAATAATAAAACTCAACATAAGTATAAAAATAGCTATACATAATTGTAACCATATCTTGTTACTGTAATCTCGTCTCCAGGCTCTAAAGATTAAAGCGGTTATTGCTACAAATATAAGTCCAAGCATGGACATGCAGCATCCAACTATTGTGATAACTTCTAGAATATGTTCGTCTCGTTCAGAAAATACTGCTCTGGGTACTAACACTTCAGCAAAGTGTGTAAGATGGTCACATCTGCAGATGTCCAGAGTACCTGCTTTTCTTGCTCTGATAAAGGTGCAACCTTCTTGTGACCAAAAACCAGTTCCATTTTCAAGGAAGTGCCAATATGCACACGATCTACTTCTGTTACGCTCCGGGTCTGAGATCAGAGGACTGAGATGGATATCTATCACCTGTAAATACAAATACTCGTTTTAATATTATGAATTTATGAAGGCTTTTAGATATGTTTTTTTATTTCCTGAAAATTGCCTCTACGTATTTATGTTTCTTTATCTCTCTATATCTAGTCTATATAGTCTATATTTTTATTTACAAACAAACGGACAAGAATTTTGAACAGAAGTTTAAATACAATTTATTTAGAAACACTTGTACTTTCCACAATATATTTTATTATTTTTATGGTTTAGCCAACCGGTTTCGCTATACAAGCATCATCAGGGCTATATAACAACTGAAGTTTTGTTAAAAAATTATAAAATATATTGTGGAAAGTACAAGTGTTTCTAAATAAATTGTATCAAGAATGGAATCCCACCAAGCACCAACGTATAAAAACGACGACCAAGTATAAAAACTATCAGAAGTTTAAACTTAAACCGTCGCTTAAACATTTTGAGTATCACGTGGTCACTACGCCTTCCGCCTTGTACCAAAGTTCGAATGTTGCTGTGGGTTTAGCAGCTTATCTATCATCAGAAATACATTTTGAGCATGCAAATGTTTTTTCTGAATTAATAATATGTATAAAACTTACCTCTCCTCTTTGAAAATGAGTGGTATTCTCTATATTGACACTGAGCACCCTGCTGTTAACGGAGTACACTGATTCAGGGAAGGCGCGATCATTCCTAAACACCACGAAGCTGACACGTCGTTCTAACTCCGAAACTGATGATGGTATATGTACCACAACTTCACTTTCGTCAGAGTTGAGCAACGCCGAGTCCGGTTCCTCTGCAAATTGAAAATAAATTATAATTCTTCAACTAGTAGCAAAGGTAAGCCATAATTTGTAGATTTAATTCTCATGTTTGGTAGTACAGTCAGTTTCAAAAGCGAAGAGAAAGACGACCATCGACCTTTGAGTGAAAAGCAGGGCTAATCAACATTCCTAGAATCGCTTTAAAAACGGGAAGTAGTTTTTATACATGTTTTATGATTTGAGTTGCAGTAATTATGCAAATTCTTTAAAATATCCTTATTTATTGTATTCGCCTTTTGATATTCCTATTTATGATATATTTAAGCAAAAAAGTATTTACTAAGGAGTACTAAGGAGTAACTACTTCACGAAACCTTGATAACTATTGAACTTTTGGATTGAAAAAGTTAGACAAAGATATAATTTATAGACATGACATATCAGCTAGTAATAACTAATTGGAACTAAAAACGGAATGTGGTCCTTGCGTTGTGTTACACGCAAGGAATCTATCGTTTGGACATTAAAGGTTTCAAAGCTTTAACATTTTCATCTACTTTACCAGTGCAACTGGTATGCAAATTTTACAACAATATTGTAAGTAAGTATTAAATAACTCATATCATAAATAACTAACTTATAAAGTAATAAATAAAAACGAATAAAATGATCTAATCAGTATTATTCAGTCCTATTTTTTTAATACATTTATACTTTTGCTAATTTGAATGATTACAGAAAATATTAATACGAGTTCAACAATTAAAAATATTTAAACGAAGTCAATGATTAAAAATAATTCCTAAGACTAATTGACATTACAAAGCTCAGAAAGAGAGGTCAGTACATTAGAGAGTCAGCTATATTTGGAAATGACATCAGGTCTTTGTAAGGAGTTTAAACTCCAGTAGTCTTAAAGCTTCATGATCACAAGTCATACCGTCATAAAGCAGGTTTGATATCTCTGTATGAACTAGACACTCACCCCGCCTTTTACTACGAACCACGTTTATTGCGTAAATTATAACATTATGGAATATACGAAAATTATGGAACATACGAAAAACTACGCTTTTGATTTCTTTTGGCACTAACGTGATACTTATAGTCAATCATACGAGTACTTTGTTGCTTAGAGTCGCAACTGAAAGAAAGAAAGAGAATTATTTGTTTGCAGAATATGTGTGTAAATGAGATGTTACAAAAATATTTAAGTATATCAACATATTCTACCATATTTTGGTGTGCAAATATTTTAACATTAATAAAAAATATTATTTAATTACATACACTTTAACTTTAAGGCAATTAGTTATATTTATAACTAATCTAATTATTTGAAAAATGAATTTTATTTATTTGCCGAAATTGTGTGTTGAAAGCTGTAAAAAAGATATTTGTTAATACCAACATATTCTACCACATTATGGTGAGCAAATATCTTTAAAATTATACAAATTTATTATTACGATTTATAACATATTATGTTTCAAATATTTGAACAAAAATTTTAAATATAATTAGGTTCAACACTAACTACCATAAGCTACCACCGTTTCCAAGCCTAGCCAGTCAGGAGAAGAAACGGCGAAACAAACGGACTATAGATAAGAAGAACCGTAGCCACTACTATTAATATTCGCAAATACAGCGCTACAGTTGTTGTGAACAGGATTTATTTACTTACGTGAAATAAACTCGAATGCAGTTTCTGTAAACACATCTGTATTTGTAGACGCTATTCTTATTCCTCGTACTGGATGGTCAGGACTGGCGTCAGCTACCAATAAGGCGATGTTTGGCCGCACAGTCGCAACGTTTTCGGTTTCAAGCGTTAATGTGGAGCCCAGTTGATCCAGGAGATGAAGTAACTGGCCAGGAATCTCTAAACCTTCATGTTCTTCCAAAATTACATCCACCTGATGAAAAAGATTAAAAAAATTCATATACAATAAAAAATGTTACATTCTTCTATCGCGTAAAACGATTTGAAGATATTCATAATTGTATTAAATTAAATTTAAGAGTGTTATTTATGTATTTATAATTTAGAAAATTAAAATAATAAATATACTTAATGGAAGTAGACACAAACCACAAAATAGGTAAAATTTGCGAGATAGTTACAAAAGTTCATTTTCTATTTCTACTACGTCTACTTTTCCAACTTATCATTCTTAATTAAAAAAATATAAATAAAATAAATAAAAATATATAGTAGATATTGTAAATATGTTAATCACTAAAATATTTTAATTAATAAATTGGTAATATAAAATAATCAAAACATAACAATTACCTACTATTAAAATGAATAATAGAATTAAAAAATAAACTAACAATAACAATTGTACAAAATTAAGAGAATAAATTGACAAAAAATATTGTTATTATTAATAATAACGGTCAATTATGTACTACAGTAAATTATTTTAAAAAATCTTTATTATAAACAAACTCTTGTATTGTGTATTAGACTTTTTGACATAGCTTATGCTTGATTTTTCTTTTGAATCTATGATAAATGGTAACTAAAAAATCCTAAAAATTCCAATATTTTGATTAAAAAACTTGGGTTTACAGTTGTAACATTAAATGCAACCAATAAACAAATTATAGCACTTAATATGCCGCAAATGGTCAATGACCCCGCACGATGTAATGCGATCAGCTGGGAGCGCTGACATTTTAGCGACAATAATTATGTTTTTGATGTACTTCTTTTTATTTATGATGTTTTTGAAGTGAAAACTTCTTTAGCGGTGTGCGCACTTTTTTTTGGAATGGGTAAAAACTTCTAAACTCGTGTCAGTAAAATGTTCGTATTGTCATGTTTCTATACGATAGCGCAATAAATGAATATTGTATTCTACCACATAAATGATATTACTTTCATACTGATAATTAAAGCAATTCCTGCAAAATTATTCCCTAACCATTCCAAAATATCAAAATTGCACAACGTTAATATTCGTTACTATTAATATAATATAGTTAATGTCATGGAAACATAAATATGCGTCTAAATTATTTGAATATCATTTGATTAATGTGTCTCAGTTTTTATATATTCTTCTTTTCAGTTGTCCCCCAGAGTTTTTTTTTACAGAGTATAACAAATACTTAAAAATCTATTTCTTATATGGCATTCCATGATTCATAATCGAATGTTATGAATATTAAATAATAAAAATAATAATAAACTTATAACTGTTTTATAAAATTTAGGTTACATTACATATTTTCAAAACATGACGAAAAAAGTATCTTTATGCCATGAAGACACAGGCAGAGCTGGCTAAAGACACTGTCCCACCATGTGATAGCTGGCAACCCTATCACCACTCGTGGACACATACTAACCCTCACAACGTTGCTTTTATTACAAAATCGAAAAAAATCACCATTTCTTTTAGTTGCCTCACTCAAGGATTGAACCCAGTGGTGGCATCTCATAAAGTTAAGTCTGACACCTGACTGCTAGATCACAGCGCGAGCGGAGAAACACGTATAAATATACACCATGTAAATGACAGGGTAACGATATATGTAGTTGGAATTTTGTGTCGGAAATTTTATGAATTTAAAAAAAAATTATTTTTTTTTTTGATTTCACTATTATTTTATTAATACTATAAAAAACACATTTTTACTAAAACAGCATTGTAATAAAACAGCGTATTAGGTCGGCACCTACAGCTCGCAACGCACGGCTAAATGCATATACTATGTTCGCTTTACATTGCGGGCTGAAAAAATGCTAAATATTTAACCACTTGTTTCCGACAAAAACTGACAGAGAAATTTTGAAGTCTGATATATAACTAAACTACCACAGAAGTTTTCGTTACGGTGTCAAATACACCCTGTATATCAGGGGTGGGCAAATTACTTTGACCGCGGGCAAGTAAGTCAAAAAAAAATCTAATGGTGGGCCAGTAAATTATAATTAATCTTGAGGCGAGCCGGTTTATTAAAACACCAAAAATAGCAGTAAATATTACGATTATAAAACGTTGTATAAAGATAACATAAGGCATTTTTTTTTTATTTTTTAATCGTTTATTAAAATAAAACCTATTTATGAAGTCTTAACATATGACATACGCAATATATATGTTTGAAGTATCGATTCAGTATTTCAATTGTTCAAATTTTAATAGTCTTTTAACATTTCGACCATTAATTTTTTTAAGGAGGTTCATATTTTTTCTAAAAGTAACCCTCGGCGGGCCGGACTAAAACCTCTCAAGGGACAGATCCGGCCCGCGGGCCGTAATTTGCCCACTACTGCTGTATATGAAAGTTTAAAATTGTTTCAAATGACATAAAACAAAATAAAACCGATTTACTTACCTGATCAAAAACTTCTGTAATGTTTTCCACAAGAACTGGAGCAGAGTCGTTATTGACAAGTCTATCTAAGTCATCCAATACTTGCTGCAACTTCTCTTCTGGCTAGAAAGAAAACTAACTTCAACACTAACAAACATAATTTACTAGTATCTACTTAAGTAATAATTAGAGATTACACTAATTACTTCCGTAAATAACTTCTAATAAGTATTTACGTGATTTATTTAGGCTAGCTGTTGTTGAATAAGCTGTAAAAGTTATATTTTGTAATAAATTTCATATTTCTATTTTTTTTTCATTTTTCATTTATCTTATATTATGTTAATGTTATAAAATGTAATAATTCTGGTTTTGATTTATGGGAATACAAAATGTTTTAGCATACCTATTTTTTTATTAATATTTATATTATATTATGTAAATCATAAAGTAAAAAAAGTATCTTCACTCCCATATCCCTGAAGAGGTAGGCAGAGGCACAACCTAGGCACCTACGACTAGCCGAAGACACTGAGTCCCACAATGTGATAGGTGGCAAGCCTGTTTATTAGAAAATTGGGAAAACCAAATTTTCTTTTTGTTGTCCGACACGGGAATCGAACACATGCAGTCAAGTCCAGTACCTGGCGACCATCGAGGCGATATTTGGAAAAGTAACACATGTTATTTGAGGTTAGACTACTAACCTCAAAGTAAGCAACTTTGAAGCTTGATATTTTAGTGGATGGTATATATTTATTACTAATCTAATTAGAAAGACTTTATTGATGAATATTTTACACAGTTTTGTTACAGCTGTAAGCTTACTTATGCAAATAGCTTTTCTAAGGCTCAAGTTTTAGATTGTAAGGTTTAGGTGAGCAATGCACCGCCTGTTTGTTTTGCATTTAATATTTTTTTTAATTATTTATGGCAAACCGTTTTCTTAATTTGAATTTCAAATCTACTTACCGGTGTTGGAGTGGTTGGAGTTGTTGTTGGAACAGTTGTAGGGGGTGGTGCAGTAGTTGTTGAGGGTGGTTTTGGTTTGAAAGATGTTGGTGGGTAATCAACGATAGTAACACTTGAGCTGATAGTAGATAAATTTTCTTCTGGAGTTGTTATTATAGATTGTTCAGTAGTATTCGCAGTAGTCATAAATGTCACTCCTTCTGTATAAGTTACGTTAGAAGCCTCTGTTGTATTGACAGTATAGTTTGCTGTAGTTATATTAGGGACAGTTGTTGTAGTCTCTGTTTCTTCAGAACTTTCACTGTCACTATGTCGCTACAATGTTAGTATTCGGTTAGTTCATGCAATAAAAAAGTTAAGTTTAAACATAAATATGAACAATGTGTCGGTGTGAAAATTCAAACCACAACTAGCACAAAAATTGTTTATCTGTAACATATTTATTACCATAAAATATTCATTGCGTTCAATGAAGACAAAATTAGATACAAAGGGTCACCATTTAAAACATCCTTATCATACTCCATGGTGTTCGAAACTTTTCTTTTTAATTATGCTCTCGTACTATCCTATTTCCTATCGGAATATAAATAGCTTTGAAGTAATAATCTTCGACACGGACCGAAGCCATTTGTTGCCAAATTTCATCGCGAAAGGGTAATCCCAAAAGTCAAGCAAACAATATGTGTGTTTTTGTAAGAATTTGATAAAACTTGTTAATATTTTCTATGAAATTGGTATTTTTCATTTTAATTTTTTTATGGCACTGTATTTGTGGTAAAATCCAAAAAGTAACTTTAGCACAGATAAATAATTTATAAGCTAGTTGTGCATTGTGTTTTTCGCGAAACAGTATTTAACTTTTAAAAGTAAACTAATAAGCCAAGAGTCGTTTTTCTTCATGGTGCTCATTAGCTCATCTTTGAGGCGCTTGAGCCCCACATAAAATGATAAGAGTTTAATTTAGGGAGGAAGTTCCAAAACCTACCTATCTATCTAAAACTGTTTGAATTATCCACATTGCATCCGTTTATGGCGATAACAATGTAATACTCTGTTTTATAATGTTAAAAAAATTAACAATATTGACGTTAGATAATAAATAATTCAATGTAATAGAAAACTTGAAACTAGTTCCAGTCTGCAATTGGTCAGTATTTTGAAAATATAAGGTAACGTATTTTTTCGTTACGTCTGTTGAAAATTTATACCCAAATAAAATTTCTTCAGAGAAACGACAAACACACTTTTTAACATATTTACAAATATTTTAACCAATCAAATTCACTCCGGGTATATAGAAAGACCATAAGGCTAGGCATACATTACCAAAAATAGCAGTAGTGATACTATGTTAAAATAATAAAATATTTGAAATATAAAATAGATTTCATTAAACCATAATCTGTTCTAATATTATAAAGAGGAAAGATTTGATTTTTTGTTTGTTTGTTTGAAATGAGTAGGATCTAAAATTACTAGACTAATTTCAAAAATTCTTTCACCTTTATTATTATTATTATTTATTCTTTATTGTACAATATAAACACAAACAAAAATACAGAACAAAAATATTACAAAAAATGTACAAATGGCGGTCTTGTCGCTCAAAGCAATCTCTACCAGACAACCAGGAAAGACAGGAAATCGAATAATTACAAAATAAAATTAAAGGCAAGAACACAATAACTTTGTACGTATCTAAACTAAAGAGAAAAATTTAACATTTATTAGACATAATTTAAGCAAAAATAAAAGTAATAAAATAAATCAATACAAAAAAACTAACAGAGTATGAATAAAACCTTTAGAATGCATGCAATGCAATGCAACATTATCCCTGAGTGACATAGGCTCTGTTTTATCAAAATCGGTGCAGTAGAAACCAAGTTACGCAGGCGAAGCTGCATGAAACTGCTAGTGATTAACAAAGCAAATTAGATACAAACAAGTTTTAGAAACATAAATAAACACATTGTAAGTGGCACATAAATGAAGGTATTCAAGATACATAATACTTATTATTAAAGTTAATAACATGATAATGCTAAAACTTTCGACAAAAATGAGAACAAACTCAACAAACCGTCAGATGTGTGTTAGGCGAAGATACACTCACGCCGAACTGTAAGGCAGTGTCAAGTGCTCTTGGCACTTTGCAGTATTTTGTGACAGTGGTGATCCATTGGACACCTTCGTTGTAATTACCCACACAAGTGTACGTTTTACAATCGACTGTGTCGATTTGCTTTCCTTGAATAGAACACACAGAAGAGTATCATTACCAGGAAATATTGTCTCAATTCTGGGAGCTATTTTTTAGGATATTGTATTAATTATAAAAATGTAATAAGTAATTGGCTGTCAATAACATTTACAGTCAATTTTAATAAGACATTTGATAGTTTCCATCGTCGCTCGGCGCTTGGCCATACTTCTAAATATTCATATTATTGGATTTCACAAATGCAAAAATACTGTTTAGTAGTTTAAGTTTTAGCCCTGTTATAAGCGAAACCGGAAGGCTATTTATGTAATACTAATTTATAAACGATACATAAAACAGTACAAGTGTTTCTTCTTTTGAAAATATGAATTTTAATGATCTTCTTATCTATAATGATCTTTGAACCTTGCAAGAATGAGACGTGGTTGTATATTTTTATAATATTATAAATGCGAAAGTTTGTAAGTATGGATGTATGGATGTTTGTTACTCTTTCACGCTCGAATGGCTGAACAGATTTGTCTGAAATTTGGAAGACAGATAGATTGTGACCTGGATTAACATATAGGCTATTTTTAATCCCGATCCCGATCCACACCGGGTTTCTGTGAAAACGCGGGCGAAGCCGCAGGTAGCAGCTGGTTTTTACATATTTTGAACAGAGTTTTACTATTTTTATCTGGTTATTAAAGTGTTGGTCGTTACAATTGTATTTTAATCATTAAATAATCACTAATGCAATGAATCACGCTTGACGATAAAAAAATACCATGGCGCCTAATGGCTGACCAGGTTCTACCATATTAGCTACCGGTCTATCGTTATTGCTATTATTTTATTTAATTTTGGCAAGAGTCGTCAATAAACTTATGCAAGTCACTTAAGAGTTCAGATAAATGTTGGCGACGCATCACTAACATCTTTTAATGGTCGACGTGTATGACTAAATACCTAATCATCACATAAGAAATAGTACTTTCACTACCTATAACTAACGACTGAATCGATTTGTCTGAAAATTGATAGAGAAACGGACCCTAAGCTTTCTTATTTTGTATGATATTGGAAAGCAAACAAGCAGACTGATTTCCTGATGGTAAGAAATTCACACCGCCTAGAGACACCAAAGGTGCTAATGGTGCGTTGCCAACCTGAGGCCGGGATCTTAGGCCTAGAGCAAAAGTAAGTTTACCGGCTACCTTACCCTCCGAACCGAAACACGTCAACGGCAAGAATTGACGTTATGGCGACAGGAATAAGTAAGGCGGTGGTACTAATCCGGACGAGTCGTTGCGAAACTCTACCACCTAGTCAGATGTCACGATATTAGTGACGGTAGCCTATGCTCGCCTTTTACGAGCTACTTGGCACAGGAAGACAGATGTTCCATTCTGCAAAGGAGCCCAGTCCAACTCAGTTATCTCGTTCAACTGCGAAAATCCTAGGGACTGAATAGGTGGAACTAAGTTTTGCCGGAGTAGTTAGTTTAAAGTTAACCTTTACCTAAATGTGATGTAGCAATAGAATCGACTCCTCTACAAAACAATACTGGCTTCATTGAAACAATTTCGAGATCATTCCAAAATCCAGGAGTAACTGGACCGACATCTGGATTCAACTCAACATGTATCAAAACTGTTTGTCGATCCAAATACAGCCTTTTCACATTAATTTTGCGTATCACTGATTTTCTATTCCATTCTAATCTCGGGTTATTCATTTTGAATATTTTCAGATCTTTTTCACTTGGGTCTGCATTAAATTTAGCGTATTTTTCCTTGTAGAAAATAAATTCTGCTAATTTTGCTTCCCAGGCTTTCTTATAATATTCAATACTTGATATGTTATATTTTTCTTTTTGTTTAAGCACTACAGCATAGATGTTAACTGTTGAGTTCTTTTCCCTTATGAATAACACTTTATTAGACTCAGCCATTGAATATTTCCTGGTGTCGGTGTGTGTGCACCAGTAGTATCCATCTTTTTTTGGCATAATGACATACGTATTTGTTTTATTCTTTCGTTGTTTTTTCACATTAGTTGGAAATCTAGCAACGGAATCCGTAAAACAAACAATATTATCAATGAAATCCTTATCCTCCTCCATGTTATCGACAGTTAGAGTGATTTCGTTGTCACTGTAAAAAAAAAAAATGAGTTAAATAAAATTTAAAGTACATTAGATCAGGTGCGATTTGGTGACGTCTTAAATATATAGTACTAATTTTATAAGAGAGCAAACAAGCAGTCGGCTCTTCTAGTAGATGAGACCGTGGGAGATCGACCTTTACCGATCTCATAACCAGATGAGACATATTTTTATCGAATATAATTTATAAACAAATATGCCTATAATCACTTGCCTATCTGAAAGTGCTCATGGCTATTTTCAATTGAATTAACTTTAATCGATTTCTTCCATCACTTTCATTCTTTTGATAACCAAATGAATTTTATTTCACTGTTAGTTTTTAATACACAGAATATGCCTCAGTAGGCTTGCCTACTCATTTTTGTGTATAGCTACCTGGCAAACAGATGTGAACAGGTAAGTCAATATAGGTGACTCCATCGTTCTGCTAACTTATCAAAAGTTATATCAAATTTTAGATTATTTTATTACAAAATCAGTCATAATAGACTTGCCTGCAAAAAATCATAGTTAAAGCATACATAATTTAATTAAAAATAGCCATGAGCACTTTCAAATAGGCAAGTAATTATAGGCATATTTGTTTATAAATTATATTTGACAAAAAATATGTCTCATCTGGTTATCAGATCGGTCAAGGTCGACCGGCTCTTAGATTATTCTAATGGTATGAAGCAGCCGTCGCCTTTTGAAAAATTACTGGTGCGTTACCTTCTTAAAGATGGTAATCTTAATATACAAAGTTTAAACGCAAAAGATGATATATTGCTTGGACATATGTGACGTCGGTGAATAACAATGACGATATCATAAAGCAGTAGGTAGGTATTGTTTCAATATTACTGTACGTCACCTATATCTATAGCAGTAGGTATTATTTCCATATAGTCTAAGATCCGAAGTTAGGTCGACCTACACCGAGCTGAAACCTGGGATGAAACCGTTTTACAGCAAATTTATTATATCAGAAAATATGTTAAAAATGGGTTGCCTAAAAAATCGTGTACATTTTTATTTTATTTTTTTTAATGTTTTTTATTCATTAATTGGTGCAATATAAAGATTTTATCCCGACTAAAAGCAGGTATACGACAATGTTGTAGAAGTAAGGCTGCGTGTTATTCATCTGGATTGCCAGGTATAAACAGATAATAGTCGATGCTAGTTACTTCCACGGAATCGGATAATAGAAAAAAATATATCAACATATGTGCAGTTAAATTACATTTTTTATTACAATTTATGTTGATATATAGGGTTGCTTGAAAAAAAATTGGAAACATGAAAAAGTATCTTCACGCCAATATCCCCGAGGAGGTAGGCTGAGGTACAACCAAGGCACCCACGACTAGCCGAAGACACTAAGTCCCACAATGTGATAGGTGGCAAGCCTATCGCCAACCGGGGACCGGGGATTCGTACCCAGAACCTCATGCAGTCAAGTCCAACACCCGGACCGCTAGACCACAGAGGCGACATGAAAAACATTTTTTTTAAATAATTAAAAATGTTCGGTCCAGGATTTGTTTAGGCAACCAACTTTTAATATGATCGCTAATATACTTACTTGGCTATAAAATATGTTTTATTCAATTATCAACTCGGTGTAAGTCGATATAGGCTCGGATCTCCTACTAATACTGTTTTTTTTTTGTTAATTTGCCCCTTTCTGGGGCATTCTAAGACCTTTAGGCCATGCTGCCACGTCTTCCGTATTAATTATTTTTTATAAAGTCATTAGTCACAAATCTTCCGTATTAATTATTCTTATACAGTCATTAGTCACTATTTACAAAGTCACGTCAGGGTCTTGAGTAAAGCGGTGGTCACTTTACAAAAGCTTACTTTGGGAGATTTGGCGGCAGCGAGGAAATTCACGATACATTAATTTTTTAATGATTGAAATAAACTAATTCCCACCTAAATTAGCTAATTTTACTCATAATTTACACTAAATTCAATAATTGTGAAAATATTACGACCATTTTCATTCCCGATGGCGCCAAAACTCCTAATACTGTTTATGACAAACGGTGATTTTAATAAACCTACATCTTATGTTCGTGAATAAAAGCAAAAACTAAAAACTGTCGACCCTTTGCAAGACCGTACCACCCAATATGGCCTGTCATTTGTGAGGTTGCATTCTTATATCAAATAAAGGTAATAACGTAAAATTTAATAAAACTATTTTTTTTTTCTTTTTTACGAAGTAATGAATGTGAAAAACGTATCAATCATTAACACGAATTTGCTGTATAATACAAATATGTCGGTGCGATAACGTATTTCGTAACAACTTCTTAACACACATTCCGCAGAAATTATTTTCATTTTCATTTGATTATTATGCGCATGCGCATTGCCACAATAAGTGAAAACCCTTTTGTTAACATTTAAGGAGCTTCAATTCCGGCTTCAAAAGGTTGAAACTTCCTATATATTTAACGGGTGGAAAGGCGGTTCCTTTACCTAATTAAGAAGCTTCCGGTCAAAAGACCGGTGTCGATAGAACCACCAGGACTAAGAAGGACTAAGATGCATCGGCAGATTTCTCTTGTAAGGGTTTTTTTGGCAAAAAGCAGCGAACAAGCACCCGATTCTTCTGATGGTAAGAGATAACCGCAGCCTAGAGACACCATAGATCCATATTTGTCCCTAACATCATCCGCGCATTTTGTTTATTTTATAAAAGACCGTGTTTCCTCTTAACATCAGGTCTCTATGGCATCAGTCTCCGTATGAAAGTGAAGTTTGCCCCTCGCAAATTAGCCTCTCCAGGGCAGCGACAATGCGGCCCGCTTTCATACAAATGTTATAAAAAAAAATCAACTTTTGTTTACTTTGACAGTCGCTGATCAAGGCTTACGTGACCTCTTTAGTTTTCAGTTTAAAAAGTTAGGTAAAATCTGAAAAAACTTAGATGTTCGTGTAGTTATTTATATTTATAAACTATTATATATAATTATTTATAAATTATATATATCCGGCGGGGTCAGGGGGTTATGCAAATGGTGTAAATATATGACTACTTTGATTGTCTATATAGTTTAATTAAATACAACTTCGCACACGAGCTCGAAGTATTTTTTTTCTATAATCTTAATA
>NJDC01000097.1:371371-384007 GCA_002245475.1 Calephelis virginiensis
GCCTAACTACACCGATCAACCGCGAGGCTCGGATTCGAATCCCGACGGGGGCAGGCATTTGTGTGATGAACATTTAGATTTCTGCATTTCCGGGTCTGGGTGTTTATTAAATTTAATCTGGTATCTATTTAAGTATTTCTATGTATTAGTATCGTTGACTAACATCCATAACACCAGCATATAATTTGCTTACTGTGGGTTTAGATTCAATTTGTGTAACTTGTCAAGGGATATTTATTATATTATTATTATATTTAATAAGACTTTAACTAAAATTAACAGACAGACAAACAATTCACAAAATATAAAATTTACAAAACAGTACCTAGTTACTACTGTTATCTCTACCATGAAAACTGATAAAAAACTGACTACAATCTTGTGATTCAGATTCTTTTCGGCCAAGTGCCCACCTTCCTGCGACAGGTTATATCTCAAATACTCGCAAATAAGTATGTTTTTACACTCTATCTTGTTGACTGTTGCCTTCTGTTATCATTGAATGTATGAATCATAGTTGTTCAGTCGTTATTCAGATGTAAGAACCGTTTCAAATAACAAGTACGATCCAGCGACGTCAAAACTATTTTTCTTATTTATTATTTGTTAGTTAATTTGCCCCTTTCTGGGGCCGACTAAGACCGCTAGGCCATGCTACCATGTCTTCCGTATTAGTTAGTTCTTATTAATAGTTATTAGTCACTATATACAAAGTCATGTCTGGGTCTTGAGTAAAACGGTGGCTTCGTTACTCAAGCTCGTCTATTGATATTTGGCGGCATCGAAGAAATACACGATAGGTATACATACTAATTTCTTAGTAAATATTTCACTTGTGCACTTAAACTAAACAACATTTAATTAATTGCCACCTAAATTAGCTAATTTTACTCATAATTTACACCTCGCCTCAATGGTCTAGCGGTTCAGTTGTTGAACTTGACTGGATGAGGTCCCGGGTTCGAATCCCGGGTCGGGAAACAAAAAGAAAATTGGGTTTTTCCAATTTTCTAATAAAAAAAATGTTGGTCAGGATTAGGAATGTGCCCGGTTGGCGATAGGCTTGCCACCTATCACATTGTGGTACTTAGTGTTTTCGGCTAGTCGTGGGTGTCCTGTGTGTGTGTTGTGCCTCTGCCTACCTTTTTGGGGATATGGGCGTGAAGATGCTTTTTTTTATAATTTACACGAAGGTCAATAATTACGAAAAAACTACAACCATCTTCTTTCACAATGGCGCCAAAACCACTATTTTTCTTTATAAAATCTGTCAGATTTGACGAAAAATTAATTAAAGCCATTGTAGACAATTTCGCATGACTGACATCGTAAAGGTTTCTCGATCGTACTTATAAACCCTAATTATCTTTTATTCAGTCATTATCCCGACATTTTCCATACAAAATTGTGACCAAATGATATTGACATCTCTGAGTACGACCGTCTCTCTTTCTCGTATAGATGTCAAGTACAACTTTAAATAGTTGAAACAACTGGTCATGGGGAGTACTATAGAGGTTTGTAGGATAAGAAGCAAGCAGACCGATTCTGGTGCCTGATAGATCAAAACGAAACGTAACATCGATGTGATGCTAACTTGGTGTCTAAAGCCTCATTTGTGTAATGTTTCAATGACATCTAATTAAATAATTATAGTTTATATTTTATCAAAGATCTAAAGGCATACAGAACTATCTGTTGGAGAAAACCCAAATATATTCTTAGAATCCTACATTTTACTACTTCATACTTATTTGATAAGAAATTGTGTCGATATTTATCGCATGCTTATAGTACCTTTGCCAAGACTACCGAAAGGCAAAACAGGTTATTATGTAAAATGTCTCAAAATTTTACGCCTAGGAATGTGACGACCCCATTGCTTGTTTGTTTTCTAAACCCATAAAATACCCGTTTTTCACCGACACCGTGGTTCTCAATTCGACTGTTTTTTTTTTTGTATGTTTGTTATGCGATTACATAAAAAAAAGGTAGGCTGAAATACACACACTGCACACTTTTTTGTTGGTAGAAGGCGTTTCATGTGGCTTTAGTTGTTTTTTAGGGACCGGAAAGGAACCCAAAGAAAATAATAAATAAATTTTTAAAAGTCAAAAAAAGACCTATATTTTTTTAAAAGCTTGACTAGTAACACAGATAAATACAAATATCGTATTTAATAACTTGAAAAATTGAAACTGAAACACGTGCCTACTGAGATGTTATTTTTAATAATAAAGACAGGCAAACAAATAGACACATTTCGTGATATTAACAAACACATCATAGACACCCATGATGATAAAGCATCATCAACGAGACACTAGTTTTTAGTCTTTTTTTTTAACGGAAGGCAAACAAGTAGACGGATTTCCTGAGGCCGGCATAAAGCAAAGCAAAAAAATAAATATAAGCAAAAGTAAGTTTACAGGCTACCTTACCCTCAGAACTGGAACACGTCAACGGCAAGCATTGAATAGATAAGGCGATGGCACCAATCCGGACGAGTCGCTGCGAAACACTACCACCTAGTAGGATGTCACTCTGTTAGTGATGGTAGGCCTATGCCCGCTTTTTACGAGCTGCCTGGCAGAAAGGTCTATTCTGCAAAAGAGCCCGGACCAACACGGGGTCTTTTACGCAAGTGACAATAATGGAATATTAGTCTTTATAGCTAAGAAATTTAATATTTGAATGTATTTTAAATATCTTGTACAGATCGCAGTTAATAATCGAGTATTTAGTAAAAGATGAAATCCTTTCTATATATAAAGTATACCTAGTTAAAGTATAAACTGACAAGGTAGTTTGAACATTCATTAATATACCTAAATAGGTGTTTCTTGCAAACTATGCAGTTACTTTTAATACGTGCCTCTTGAAAATATAACTCAGCATTGTTTTTATAATAAGAACAATGTGTCAGTATAAGCAGTGCGTCAGTAGTATTAGCTCATACAATATCTTTGGGAATAAAATAATATTTGCCTGAATTTTACAATTACATGTCATAATATTTACACTAAGTGGTTTCCGGTGATTATTAACACTGTTGAAACTTTTTAGTTTTTTGACATAAAGATGCAAACAAGCTGATTACCAGAGGTGAGAAATATGACAAAATTCACCGAAGATGTTAAGTGTGCGTAACCAAGCCGCCTCGGCTCCAAATAAACACGACAAAAGCCTGTCTTTTGTCCCTATGTCCATTTCTATGCTTAAATCTTTAAAACTACGTAACGAATTTTGATGCGGTTTTTTAATAGACAAATTGATTGAAGAGGATAGTTTATAATATGTATATTTCATAACCGTGCGAAGTCGGGGCGGGCCGCTAGTTTATTTATAAGTTACGCTTGTTTGTTTATAAATTAGGCTTCGCTCTTTTTTTTGATTTTTTGAATTTTGAATTCAAACAAACTTTTTTGAATTCAAAGATACATCTTTGAATTCAAAAAATTTTGTTTGAACTTAAAAAATACTAGTTACCCTTTTCTTTTGCCAGTACTAGCTGTTATCAAAGATAGATGTTGCCAAACCGAAGCTACGCATAACACGCATCTGTTAGGTACTATAATAAACGCGAGAAAATGCACTATCATGTAGGATAAACACAATGGCGGTAAATGGGCAACGAACTAGGTCTAATCTGTTTTGCTACATTATAAAGCGAAATACTTAAAATGTTAAGACGCCGGCGATAGACTGCAACTTAATTTTACGATACACTATGAATTACTCTATTTTTGTATGTGCTACTTCAAACAAGTGCAAGGCTCTCTTAACAACCAGAGACACCATAGATAGTAAAATGCGTCCCTATTCCGTGATTGGAGTGTGAAGTCAATAGTGGAAGCTGCCCTCCGGACCGAAACATGTCACTGTCCCTATAGTGGTAGGAGAAGACGAGGCGAATGATATGGACCAGTTGTTTCATAGCACTTTGCTGTTAGTAAACCTTCTCTACTGTCATGTTGAAATGTTGATGCTTATGTGTTTGGGAATTGGGAAGATTCTGTGGATGTACAAAGTAGGATTTGAAAAAGTGGATAATCCATAAATCTAAAAGATGTAAATAAAAACATATTTCTAAAATTATTTGATTTTATTATTATTCTTAGTTCTTATAATCTGTTCTAAAATATTATAAAATATATATTTTTACAGAGATGAGACAGCGAAAAAGCACACGGCTCTCCTGATACTAATAGACAACTGTAAATGTGTGCCTATAGACACCATCGTTACACGTTCCTAGCTGTCCTATGGCCGGTACGTTAGGCCTATTGTGCAAGCTATACTACCCTCCGGACCAGAACAGGTCAATGACTACCGTTACCTCGCTCTGAGGCGTGCCATTTGAGGCTTGAAGTGCAAGCGAGACCGCAGAACGAGCGACAAAGAGGTACAATCGGCCTCCGTTCTTATGACGTTGTCACGTTCAACTGTCGTCACTATAGATAACCGCTTTTTTTAACAAATTAGTAGATAGGCTAATTTCCTGATTTTAATAGAAACACATTGCCTATTATTACAAAATTGTGCATGTTGTCAACTTGAAGCTAGTAGTAGTATTAAGGTCAGTTAACTTTAAACCCGGTCACAACAGTGGCGGGTACTGCTGCTACTGATGCAGAAATAGAGTAGCGCCTGACAGTGACACCTAGCTTTGGTTGCGCTATAAGTGGCAAAGGAACAAATATTCTCCTTTTAAGAGCTAATTGGTATAAAACAGTTTTCCTGTGTTCTTTCAAAAGCTCGGTGCAAGAACAAAAAAGTTGAGATGTGTCAAGGGACACCCCGATGGAACGAAGTTCTCTCTCCCCCCTATCTCTCAATCTCTAGTAATATCTATCTCTATCTCTCTTATAGAGAGAGACAGACAGAGAAACATGAAAAAAAATAAAAAATAAGAAAAAAATAAAAATATAGATACATGAAAAAAAATAAAAAAAATAATAAAAAAAAATAAAAAAACAGACATGCGCAATCCGCAAAGCTTACAATAGCTTACTATAGCAAAAAGTGTCGTGACAACTTTTCGTAAGATTTTTTTCCGTCTAGCCTCCTTTCACAACGCGCAATAAGGAACTTCGTTCCAAAAAGTTAAAAACAACAGTATATAAAATAATTTGTTGAAATTATTCAGAAACAAATTATTCGCAGAATTATGTTTATGAAGCGTTCACTTGTCGCCGCCACCTTAATTGGAACATTCCAAATATTTCACGCCTTAGCAACTTTGTTATATGCTCCTTATCATTGTAGCCGTTTTTAAGATATTTGCCATATTTTACCCGACTGCAAGCAAGGGTTACGTATTACCCACTTTCTAATATTGCAATGGCGCGGCGTTTTAAAACCGGCTGGCTGAATAACAATATTAAAAAATATACCATGGGAAACAATTAAGGAGTATTGTTGATAACCGATGCAAAACGAGGGGAGTTTGACATGTCTGTGTGTGTTCATATGTATGTGTGCGTCTAGTTCTCAGTTTTTTTTTAAAGCTGACGTGATCGAGATTGTTCTTAGCTATAATTTCTGGAGATCTGTCCAGGTGTTTACGGTCATCAGCTCGTTTGTAAACATTGAAAAAGATAATTATATATACATATACTTAATATACGATGTTAATTAGACGCACTGTGGCTATTTATTTCGCTTTTAAATATGTGAGACTTAACAGTTAAAACACCAACGAATTCTGGTACTACTGAGCTGATCTGATAGTGGAGCTCGAGGATAGGTGTAACCTTGTGATGCCTACTACTAGTAGGCCTCACAGGGTTACATGTATGTAAGTGATGTGGCGTATGTGTACATCCATTGTGCACGTCATACGATTGAATCAAATTTGAACACCTTAGAGTCGTTTTAACTAGATCTGTAGGGTTACTCTTGAATCTCGATATCATGCGAATTGGAAATTGGAATCGTATATGTCACTTTAATAATTATAAAATAATTTACTATTTGCTATTAGCTAAATGGTAATAATTCGCCAGTATTGTGTTCAAGAGTACCTAAAATGACATATTCGATTACAATTTCCAATAATGCATGAATCGAGCTTCCAGAGTAACCCTACTGTTCATATTTTCTGATGACAAGGATTGAAATGATTATTGAAATGGGTATTATTGATGATAGAGTACAGTTTAAAAAATACAGAATTATGTTTAAAACATGGAAAAAAGAGAAGTATTATAAGATTGACATTACTGTGTGGGTGTCTGTCTGTGGTGCTCCTAAGCTATTGTGATGCGTGTTTTTAGTTTGGAAGCTGACGTGATCGAGATGGTTCTTAGCCATATTACATATTGTAGGTTTTGTCGGGGGTTATTAAATATTATTGATGTTAGATTTGTTTTCTTAATTCGTATTTCGTATTGTGTGTTTGTTTGCAACGTTCCGGGATAAGTCTCAAGGTAGCATTAGAATAGCAAACGCAACAATTAACTTTTTATTCTAAACGACGATCTGTCAAAATTTTTTACTTTATTTTTTTATCACATTGGGATCCAAAAAAATGCGATGCCCACATAATTCACCTATATTAGTCATCAAGAACGGCTTTTACCATCAACCCAATGCCAGCCTAATTATTTACTATTTAATTAGTTAACATCCAGTTCAGAGTCAAATCGTGAAAATCAGTCCAGCTGTTTTTCAGTTAGTGTTTTTATCCAAATAAATTTATTCTCTCAGTGGCAATCATACGCTTATTTTAGCATACATGGCCCATGTATGCTAAAATACGTCAGCAATATACTGTTTTTTTCATACAAAGCAATTATGGATCTTGGCGACAAAAATACACAAGATTAACATTAATATGCTTTATAAGACTAATGTTTCCAAAACACGATTCATTTCACTTTGCTCGATAGAAAAAAATCAAAAAGTTAACCCTTTTTTGAATGCAAAACCCAACTGTCTACTTCAATTATGAAAATATCGACACACGATTTAACATAAACATAGATAAGTATTATACCTAAAGATAACTGTTTCAGTTTTTATTATTTTTCAAATTACTTTTATAGTGTCAAAAATAGTGATTTGGCGCTTAAGAAATTTACTTTAGAACGCAATATTTCATAGTAATCATGGAACGGGGGAGTGCGCTGATTGGCTCTTCTGGCTGACTAAGTATGGGGCCTTAATAACTGTCTGTTAAAATCCTACACCATTATTTAAAAACACGTGAACAAACACATTAAAAAAGCCTCTGGAACGTCACCACAGGCCACATATATCGGTATAAAATACATCGTGTTCCATGTGAACATAATAAACAGTTGTGGAAGACATAAGATAAAGTTGCTTCAATCTTAGCAAATTACTAAGGCGCACTATAAGGCGTAAATGTTGCCATCGTAACTCTAATGCTCCCTACTTTTGTGTTCCGACCTGGAAACTCCTTCCGACCGTACCATCCAATCTCATGAAATAGACTTTCGTGAAATAGATAATACATCAAACTAACACTAACCCGTGACCGTGGCTTTGCTCGTGTAACAGCCAGGTGTGAATAGATTTACACTCTTACTTGACCAATTGTGATAAAACATGACTTACGTGTTAAGTTCCATCTGTTATTTGTGATGAGTAGGTAGTGATAACCCCATCGTCGTTAACATAGTATTCAATCCAAAAATCAGTGCAAACAAGTTAAGTACATTACCTTTTCTTGTCGCCAAAATGTGCTTGCCATTGTCGTTTTCCGACTTACAGCATAAAGTAGCTGCTGGTAACATTACATAACAGGCACCACCAAAGGATGTCAACCCAAGGCTGGCAACGTAACATTGAGATTTTAGGTGTCTATAAGCAACATGATTGTCGTGTATTTGTCTGTTTCTTTACCTTCAAATCCCATATAAAAGATTAAATTAAACAAAAAGTAGGCGAATTGATGACAACAAATAACTAAATTATAAACATCAAATGGTGCGTTGCCAGTTGTAAAAAAAGATAGACATCTTATTTTGTGGAATCAAAAGAGGATTTGTATTATTTTTAATTATTTTTAGGTATTTTTAATGTTATAAAAAGTGTATATTCAATATACATACTTACTTTTACGATTATGTATATGTACATTGTTATCATATAGGTATTATGATGCAGTTACATCACCTCCAGTTTTCCGAACGTGTCTATCGTCTAATTAGAAGATCGCGTCATGGGCACATTGCCAGTCTTTATGTTTCCGTTTTCGTCTTCGCAGTAATTAATCAGTTTTATTGTCTCTAACGTTTTATGGGTCCCTGAAAATCTATTTGATTTCTCCAATCTTTGCCGTTTTTCTATCAAGCACCCAAAACCAATAGTGGCGTTAGCGCCGGATACAAGAAGGCGCCATATCACTTTTCAAACAATGCCGAATTGTAAATTACTTTAATTTAGTGAAAAGATGTGATAAGAGTAAAAAACTGTTTTAATTCTTGCAATAAATGGCTAATTTATTATTTATACTATCCATGTTTCGTATATCTTTGAATCTGACTTAAGCAACATATAAATTTCGCCTATGGCGCTGCTAGAAGCCAGTCTTGCTCAAAATGTCCTATCTTGAACAACATAACCATAACAAATCATGAGATTTTCGATGACTCGCTCGGTTTTATTGTAGGTACTTCCTTATTTTTTCCTGCCACTGCAAGTACAACAACACTCATTATTGTCGTGTCCAGGCTCAAAGGATATGCGATAAACTTACACAGGCAAGAGGTCTAAGATGCCGGTACAAGAGCTACGCATCATTTGATGTTACTTGTTTCGCTTCTAAGACAAAATACGTCGATTAAACGTAGTTTTACTAAATTGCTATTACACATCTACGAAGCCTTGCAAGGGCTACGAGAATACTAAACGCTAATGCTAGTAAAACATTTTGTAATCCTTTAAAATTCTTAAACATGTATATATGTTCATCCATTTTGCACGTCATATCAATTGAATGAATGTTATTGAATTTTAGATATGTGTTAGACCTTGTAAGACATGTTAGGCTTTTTATGAATGAATGAATGTTAAGATAGAAAGGGCTAATTACTTCAAGGCGAGGGGCAACAACTAGTCATTAAACAGAACAGATTCAAAGAAATCACGTAAAATTCCGAATGAACGTCCGTGCCGCGTGACTGGGCGGGAGACACGGCAAAAACTCAGTACTTAATGAGACATAATTCATTCAATAGTTTCCTCTTATTGTGTATTCTTTCAATATTACTGTCATTTTGTAAGAATAGTCATGCATTTTTCCCAGTTGCAACGAAGATACACGAGATGGTAGAGTTTGGCTATTGGTATCACCGCTTTATCTCTACAGCCGTACCTTCAATGCTCACAACTGTTGTGTTCCGGTCTGAAAGATAGGGTAGCTCGTACACTAATTCATGTAGATTTATTTCAAAAACTAAGGTTGAATTTGGTCAGAAGCATCAATTCAGCATTGACGTCTGTAGACGACACGTTGGTACCTAATTACACCAGAAAAACTTCAAATCCTTATAAAAAAAATATGCGTTTTTTCAACTCATGACGGCACTTTGTATAAAAAAGTAATTTTTCATCTACATATATTTATACGCATTATAAAATCAAAAGTTTGGTTGTATATTGAAGATGATCTTTGTATGTATGATCCGTTATTATTTTTGGGATATTCCTTCTGGACACAATATTTTTCGAAATGAAAACTTCTTTAGCGGCGATGCGCACTTTTTTTGGAATGGGTAAACACTTCTAAGCTCGTGTTAGGACACGTGACCTAATCGAAAATTCGTAAGACGGCGCATGGCGCTTGCGCGAATGTTCGTGTTGTCATGTTTGTGTACGATATCGCAATAAATGAATACATATTGTACTCTACCACATAAATGATAGTACTTTCATACTGATATAATTGGACGTAGTTAAGCAGAAAGGACCCAATCCACATCTAATTAGTTTTGAGATACCTAGTTGACTTTGAAGTTTATTTATAAATAATAATATCTACGGGCCACATATGTGGGTTGGTATCTAATTATTACACAAGTGTTATAGCTTTGTTTATCTGTAGGATCTTTTACTGAACGAAATATACAGCATTACGACCTCTTTAGTATGTTTAACTCAATTTTGGTGTTTATGTGGGTTGGATCTTTTCTGCTTAACTACGTCCAATTAAAGCAATTCGTGCAAAATTATTCCCTAACCATTCCAAAATATAAAAAATGCACAACGTTAATATTCAAATTTTCATTTCTGCCGGCACTCCCGGCAAAAAAACCCGTCGTTTTTTTGATCGGGGTGAAAACATTTATTACATTTATTACGCTACTACTCAGCCAATTAAACGAATGGGAATAGTTCTTTTTTCACACAATAGGACTTCCGAAGACCCATGTTAATGTTATCATTATGGTAATATATTGTGTCAGGAGTCTCCCAAACCGACGTGTTTGTATGAAAAGGGAAAGGAATATAAAGGAAGCTAGGTCTGCAAGGATCGTAAAATTTTGGCACTCTATACTCTGTTAGTGACTTGGCGTAAATTAAGTAAAGTAATTCGTACTAGATAACACAAGATAGATAAGTAATATCAAATATAAGTGATTATGAAGCAATGATATTTACGAGTAATTGCATAATATTTTGTGTACCTCCATGACATGGTAATGAAATTAAATTAGATTGTTTGCATTTTTTTTGCACTTAAATCGTTGTGCCGTAGGGATGTGATGATACTATCGCTTGTTGTTAAAATGGATTACTACTGTCAGCCCGATTAGATGCTAGAGTCCTGATCTATTCAGCCGCGTTAAAATTCCCTTTCCCTGCTGTCTTAATCAGTGCATGTCATTGTCGTATTCCTGTTTGAACAATAAATGATAATAATAAACGTATTAGATAAACTTACTTAAGACCTTAAAATCCAAGATTTGCAACGTCTTTTGTGATTATGGTCGGAGTGTTATCCGAGAATAGCGACTTTACATCGCAGACAAAATCATGGGAAATCTTTATGTTGATACTACGTAAAACAAAAGAGACAAACAGTAAATCGCGTACAAAGCATCATTTGCGTGTGTCATTGTTTTATGCGCAGTAGTTTTAGTAGTTTTATTTATAAACGCATCCTAGCCCTTCTGACAATAAAAGATGATATATTGATATCTGCTTTTACACACAGTTTATACGAAAAATCTGCATCAACTTTGTCACCATACTTCCGCGCTATAAACACAATAATAACAGGTACAAACAAAAACAAAAACAAACAAAATTAATGCGATTAAAATATTAAAACACAAAGTCAGTTTGTCCTTTTTTTCCTTCACAGTGGAGGTTTTGTGCGGTAACTAGGCTGGAGGGTGAGATTGGCTTCTATTCCAATATTTAAACGGCTTTACATTTTTAAATTACTTTGATTTGCGAGGATATAGCCGCGCACAATAACTAATAAAGGACCATCAAGAAAAAAAATGGAATAGGTTACGCAGGGACACTTCTATGCGGGAGCCAATCTCTGTTCTTAATCTTAAAAAACCTTGATGATGCCGGAACAGCCATTTTTTTATCGTCTTTCGAATAATTCAATTACATATTCAGTATTAATTATCCCACTACGAACGGATTCCTACGATACTATGGTTACAAGTACTAAAATCTAAATCGTGTTTTATCAAAATCGGTTCAGTAGGAATGAGAGCATAGATACCTACTATTCATTTGAAGTAAAATTCGATGGAACAAACGACATCCACACTAATATTATACATTTTAGTGTAATTGTTTGTTTGTCCTTCATCCAAGTTGCAACGGCGCTATGCTATCGTTTGATTAGTATATTGGGAAATAGAAGGTTTATAACTGACTAACTAATATTGGCCATATTAATAATCAATCCTAATCCAAAACTTGCCGTCCAAGATTGATATTTTGATCCATTTTTATGTTATCGCTTGCCAATAACACTTCTGTGGACAGGATAAATATGGCAATTACGTATGGGATAGGCCGCCGAATACGCAGCTATCTAGATTGCTTGAAATCCATTAGATTGAGATACATTATTAACATTGGCCGTAAGGCAGCATACAACTTCTTGGCTATCATACTCCGCAGTTGTGCCATCTTATTACATCCCGATCAATTATTATAGAAATATTGTACTACCCAAAATAATGTTCGTATGCAGCTAATAGCCGTGCTTGTGTTAGATTATGAAATAATTTGCAATAAAAGTGAGTCTGCTGAGAAATTATACGTGAAGGAAAGTATCACAATTAAATGATAGGTTTGGTTACATCAATTTATTTAAATGTACACAAAACATAAAAAAGACGTAATATACGAGTATACAGAACGACATTTACAATTCTGTTTGCTCGAAAAGAATTTGCTGACACACTGTTTGTCCCAATGTCTAAGTGGGAACTTGCAGGCGAGCTAAATTACCTACTTTAAAATGACAGATTTTCAGAAATATAAGATATCCTTAACGTTGACCTGGACTATCAGCTAATTTTAAACAATAGGTAAAGAAAATCCGTCAAGTAGTTTTTATCTTAAAAATAAACAGAAAAACGTTTTGATATTGTTTGTTTTAGGTTTTGTATTCTATATAGAATACGTATC
>NJDC01000097.1:394484-443624 GCA_002245475.1 Calephelis virginiensis
TATCCATAGCTTACAACTTACTAGTAGGAACCATAGCTCACACACAGGCACGCACGCGTCCACTAACTCACACACACACTTGTGCATACACACACACACATACACACACACACACACACCTCTTTTTTAGTCACAGTTAATTGTACTTTTAATTGTAATTTTATAACACAAGAACCTATCCAAACTAAATGTTTAGGCCTTGTTCGAACTATTTAGTAGATAGTTTATGTAAAGTTTGCATAAAATCGGTGGAGAGGTTCTTCATTTATCAATTTTTTTGTAACAAATGAATTCAATAAATGACGTTACATTTTGTTAATGGGCATTTTTCAGTCAAATCGAATCTTTTTCAAGATTGGGATTGTGCTGTCATGTTAAAACTTTTTTCAGTTGTTTTTTGTTTTTCTCTTTTTTTGTGTTATATCATTCAAGCGGTCACACACGTAGCGAAGCAAGTGCCGGGCCGTTAGTTATATAAATAAATTATTATTATTATTATATTATAGACATAAATAAAAGAAAGTCATGTTAGTTACACTATTTATAAGTCAAGAACGACTTAACCGATACGGCTAAAAATTAACGGGAAAGCTTATCTAGGCTAGCTTAAAACCAGGAGACGGACATAGGGTACTTTCTATCCCGTTTGATTATGAGGAAACTGGAAAAAACATTTTAATTTTTCCCATGCAAACTGAACGAGTGGAACGATGTTCGCCGGAGCAGCTAGTTAGTAATAAATAGACAAGTAATGTGGCGTGCAAATATGCAAACTACCGGCAACAAAGACGGACAGTTGCCATTGTTCTGGTAGTGGCATTTAGCACACTGATTCCTGTAATTAATTGTCATTGCATTGTCCTTTGATGGAGATTGTGTCTCCGTAAGGTGGACGTAATAAGCCTCGTTTTCCTATTGGCAATCGTGTATCCGAGAAACTAATATTCGTAAAGATTTTAGAGCAGTTTTTTTGCCCGGTCACCTTGCATCAGAGTATTTAAAAATATATATTTCTGTTTAGGTACCATATACCTAAGAGAATATACCTAAAACACTAAACAAACTGCATGACTACAAGGCTGCTAAGTCATCAACACCGTTACCTGAACATCGATAGAAATTGTTATTCGTTCCCCTCGCCTGATTGAGTCCCTAGCGTCAATGGTCGTCTCCGTCGTAATTCAATTTGAGATTAACACAAAGTTTTCTTTTATTTTATTTTATTGTTAAGTGTAAAATTCCTAATTTGGATAACAAAATGAACGATGACTGGTACTCATATCTCCAATATTATCGCTTATTAAGTTAATAAACGTTTTATTTCACGTGTCCAACTTTTGCTGGCACGACTTACGTGAAACTGGTGCTAGGGTTGTCACACTTTTTGTACAAGAAATGAATATGTGCACGAGTTCGGATAACAAAAGTATTTAATTTATTGTTTGTCAAAAGAACACATCATGTAGTGCTTCTTGCACAACTTATTAAATAATTGTTATTTTTAAAATCTTCACAAGCCTCATTACAATTGAAACTAATATAAAATTAATGACAAGACCATATCGTTTTGATAAATTTATTTAGTTAAATTCTGTTTATGTCCTTCAACTATTTTGCATTTATTACAGATTTTTTTAAATGCTAACATAGATAAAACTGAAAGCAAATATAAAGCATATTTCTAACTTCTAACACCGACGTCGCTTTCGACATCAACAATTCTGAATGTTATATAATTACAATTTTATTTTATAGTAAAAAAGTAGGTACAATATTAAAACAATACAATAATTTTTAAGTAATATAGATGGCAACCCTAACTGATACCTACCTGGTAATTAAAGACTATAACCACGACAGGTCCATGTGACGTGTTCGAGCTATCCGTTTATGGATAGATATGAAAAGCATTGTTTCATGGGACATTTACGGCGATGTTGATTAATAAGTATATTATGTTCATGTTATTTGGTCTAGATTTAAAACAAATAAAAATGAAACTAACTTTATCCAGTAACTAATTACAAGTAAAAACTACGCAGGAGCCCTTGTACTAGTAAGGTGTCCTGTGTTATCGGGTATTCCGCTGAGCCGTAAAGACAATAACTACAATGCTTTTAACATTTAAAAATTTAATTAACATTTATTCTTAAGTAATATATGAGCTCCTCGTCGGCAATTATATTCAATCCGTTTTATGAATGAAAATTGACAAACGTACTCCGGCGTTTAAGTTTGCCAAAAGTATATTACAGTGACAAGAAGACTATAATGAATGTTTATAGAAAGAAAAAAAGTGTTTATTTTACCTCAGACAAGTGTTTATTTTACCTGCACCCTTTCGTCTTATTTTCGTTTATATCATACATCATAGGAGTGCTTTTGTCTATGTTTATTATCTAATGTCTATGTACACTGTATGAGCTGAAAAAATGACGCTGAATGTAGCCTTATGTTATTCGTTTATTTGGCACCAAGTACTCTTTGCCTACCGTGCTGGTGTGAATATATGTAGGTATATGTAAGATGACCTGTGTGAATGTACATTTAACATATGCAAATTCTTGTCTACATTCTGGATGTCTAGTTATTTTGTCACTTTATAGTTTATACTGTGTTGTTATATTTGTAATTTTTAAACTAAACAACTTATGACTTCGAAAAAGTTAAGAGACAGAGACAGACAATAACTAAATGTAGTCGTTCTTCTTACGTTAATCATTCGTTGAAATTTCGTTACCATTGGTTCAGTAGATTCGGCGAGAATCGTGGTACAGATACAGACAGAAATATATTTTACGGCCCAGTTTTAGTCGCCTGTACATCTTTTTTTAGTACCATTAAAATGCAGAATTAACTCTTAGTCTTGTTATAAAAATATAGACATGATAGACATTTTTTTACAAACTTCAAGAAAGAAGTAAGCGTGTTAACTAGCATTCCATCTTTACTATTAAAATACATAAAGAAAAAAATATGCGCGGACTGAGAAGATTAACATTTAAAACGGTGTCATTTTAATAAAGAAAGAGAGCAGAAAGCTAATAATTAATATAAAAATTCATTAGAAATGCTAAATACAAGGCCACAAGAATTGAAATGCGGACGATAATTTCGAGCTTCATACGGACGTCACTCATCAGAAAATGAAAGTCATCAGTATATGCCTAATTCAACAGAGCATCAGCAACGTGAGCGTGTCGAGCGTTGTTTGTTTTCTGTGATACGACGTGGCAGATAGTATTTTTGACACGTGACCCCATGTCATGTTTTTGAAGTAAAAACTTCTTTAGCGGCGTTACGTACTTTTTTTGGAATGGGTAAAAACTTCTAAACTCGCGTCAGGACACGTGACCTGATTGGTAAGGCAGCGCAGGGGCTTGCGCGAATAAGACGGCACAGGGCGCTTGTGCGAATGTTCGTGTTGTCATGTTTGTGTACGATAGCGCAATAAATTAATATTGTATTCTATCACGTCAATGAAAGTATTTTTATACTGATAATTAAAGCAATTCTTGCAAAATTATTGCCTAAACATTCCAAAATACCTATCAAAAATGCACAATATTCAAGTTTTCACTTAACAATAATAATAAATCATCTTTATTTCACATAAACCTACAAGAGGCACTTGTGACGGGTCTATATAATAATTAATCTACCACCAGATCGGAACGCGGCCGCACACTGAGTAGATCCGGCAAAAAACTCAGCGAGCTTGTCTTTTATTTTTGCTTACTTTAAAATATATTTACCATAATTTATGTAATGATATGAGGAGCAATTAATCCCAAGCAGTTCTTATCTGCTAAATCAGCAATGTTATAATAACCCTTTTGATTTAATTTACATTTAACACATTTCTTAAATTTATTAATTGGAAGTTCTTTCATATAATTGGGAAGTTTATTGTAGAACTGTATACATAGGCCCATGAATGAATGGCTTACTCTGTCGAGACGAGACACATGCACAGCAAGATTATCTTTATTCCTTGTATTGACACAGTGTACATCATAATTTCTTTTAAATGAACTTGAATTTCTGTGAACATACATTAAATTTTCAAAGATATACTGTGATGTTAAAGTTAGAATTTTGATTACTTTGAATTTTTCTCTCAGGGAAACTCTTGGGCCTAGGTTATAAATTGCCCTTATGGCTCTCTTTTGTAAAATAAATATAGTATTGACTTCGGCAGAACTCCCGAAGTGCAACTCGTCGTTTTTTTTTATTTATCATATAAAAGCGAGTGAACAAATCTTCTGCTCACCTGGCGGTAAGAGACAACCGTGGCCTATAGCCACCATAGATGTTTTGGATGCGCCGCTATCCTTTTGCCGGGACGTTAGACCAATTGTGCAAGTCTACTCTACCCTCCGGACCAGAAAATGACATTTCACTTTAGTGGTAGGAATAGGTGAGGCGGTGGATGACTACGTGGGCAAGTTGATGCATATCACTCTATCACCAGTGAAAACAAATAAACATAGAACACATTTTTGTGAACAAAATGGATTCATTAAAAGCGAAATGTGAATCAAAGCTTGAAACAGAGGCTCCCAAACTTATTTAATGTAACACCCACTTTGAAAATCAGTTGTTTTGTAGCGCCCCCCCCCTCGTTTTTTTCTTGTCAATAACCTCAATAACATATTTGTTGCGCCTAGTTTTAAAAAAAACATTTTTTTCAAGATTTATACCGCCCCCCTCTAGGCTTCCAGCGCCCACAAGGGGGCGTTATCGCCCACTTTGGGAAAGGCTGGCTTAAAATAACATAAACGTGCGTAAATGTTTACCAGGCTGTAAGTAACTCATTCCAACAGCCCCGGTGTTCTTCCGTAAGCATTTTTTTTTTAATATAAGAACTGGAAGATGCCATTTCTCATATTTTTTTGGATTGGTATTTAACACTCAGCGAAAAACGTCGTTGCCTGACCCGGGAATAGAACTCTGGACCTCAAGGACTCAAATCAGACGCCGCACCAGCCCGCTAGACCACTAAGGCGACACATGGCATTCCTAAAACCTGCTAAAACATTATTTTTTAAGAACATTAACAGATTTCCCCATCATTAGTGAAACGACTTTGGTGTCTCAAGGCGGCGTGAATTTCTTACTATCAGGAAATCCGTCTGTTTTTTTTGCCTTCCAATATTGTAAAATAAAAAAAAGTGTGTGTGTACTTACGTACACGCGTTAGAAGTTATACTTCTTCGGCGTAATAAGATAAAAATCTTTTTAAAAACTAAATTAACTATAGCTAACTTCATCATGTCGGTTTTTCGTGACGGTGTGCGCGCGCATTGTAAAAATTTACCCTCATAATTTTTTCCTAACGCGCCAAAAAGAAGTATAACTTCAAAATATAAATAAAATAAAATATTTTTTTTTTAATTGAAAGAGCTTAATTCTAAGGTACTCCTATCTTATTTCCAATCCAGGGAAAACCATGAAAAAACCTCCTGTTTTCGTATACTCATATGACATCATATTATTAAAATGTATGGATGTTTTAGCAGTTTAATTTTTTCTTAATTCTCTCACTCACTCTCACAGTACTTTTATTTTAAAGCATTCTAGAACATCATGCTCTTCACCGTTCACAAAGGCTTCAAAAACGGAATTTGTTTAAAAAATCCCCTATTCGTAAAATACTTTGTTTCAAGGAGAATATAATCGACAAATAAAATATAAAAACACAGTAATAGCCATTAAGTAGTTAGGTAATTTAAATAAAAAACACAAAAAGAAGTGAACGCCATTTTTTGCAAACAGTTGACGACTGACGTCTTTAAGTCAAAAAAATGCGCAAAAAATTGAATTTGCGCGAAATATTGTAGTAGATATAATTTTCGTGTTCAGAAATATTAGATGTCTTCAAATCTACACCCGAAGGAAGTAACGTAGGTACATATTCATTCCAGCTGGTATTATAAAAAAAAGTCACACTTGTAGTATGACTTTTTTATGATATTGGAAGGCAAACAAGCAGACGGATTTCCTGATGGTAAGAATTTCACACCGCCTAGAGGCACCAAAGGTGGCAATGGTGCGTTGCCAACGTGAGGCCAGGATGTTAGGCCTCGAACAAAAGTAAGTTTACCGGCTACCTTACCCTCCGAACCGGAACACATCAACGGCAAGCATTGGACGTTATGGTGGCAGGAATAGGTAAGGCGGTGGTACCAATCCGGGCGAGTCTCTCCATAACTTTACCACCTATTAGGATGCCACGGTGTTAGTGACGATAAGCCTATACTCGCCTTTTACGATCTGCCTGGCAGGAAGGCAGATTATCTATTCTGCAAAGGAGCCCGGATCAACGTGGGGGAAAATCTTCATAATATGAAGCTTCTTATGAAATTAGCAAAATTATCCATTTAGGTGGGATACAGTCACCAGACAAATTGGGGACTATCTTTAAAAATAAAAAGAATGAATTAGAAAAAAAATAGTAAGCGTAAACTTTTTTTTATAAGGTCTACAAAACTGAATATTTTACAACAAATTTTTTCTAAGCTGACCTCTTCTAGATGTAAACACAGCATGCTAAATAAATTAATATCAAAAAGCGACTGGTTTAATTCGGTACCGTTTTCTTAATCTTATATATAAAATTCTCGTGTCACAATGTTAGTCTGCATACTCCTCCGAAACGGCTTGACCAATTCTCATGAAATTTTGTGAGCATATTGAGTAGGTCTGAGAATCGGCCAACATCTATTTTTCATACCCCTTAATGATAAGGGTGACCCCACCCCATTTTTTTTATTAAAATCACATGAAAAATACAGCAGAACAACGTCTGCCGGGTCAGCTAGTCCTAAATAAAATTTTAATATCATGTAACAAAAAAGTTTTTTAAAACCGCTTTTGATAGAAGGTAGGGAAACCACTGAAGATTTCCAAGCTAGTACCCACATTGGATAACAGTGTTTGCAATTTGAATTTTGATAGTTAAGCGAATGTCGTCCTTAATTAGTTCTTATGTCAGGCAAGTATAAAGTCTTACGATTGTGTAATGTAAAACTTATGTATTTAGGACAGCACGAACCTCTAAAACAAGTAGTCGGATTGTAAAGCTTTTTCATTTTAATGGATCCTTAAGGCCCCATACTTAGTCAGCCAGAAGAGCCAATCAGCGCACTCCCCTGTTCCATGATTACTATGAAATATTGCGCTCTAAAGTAAATGTCTTAAGCGCCGAATCACTATTTTTGACATTATAAAAGTAATTTGAAAAAAAATATAAAAACTGAAACAGTTATCTTTTAGGTATAATACTTATCTATGTTTATGTTAAATCTGGTGTCGATATTTTCATAATTGAAGTAGACAGATGGGTTTTGCTTTCAAAAAAGGGTTAACTTTTTGATTTTTTTCTATCGAGTAAAGTGAAATGAATCGTGTTTTGAAAACACTAGTCTTATAAAGCATATTAATGTTAATCTTGTGTATTTTTGTCGCCAAGATCCATTATTGCTTTGTATGAAAAAAAACAGTATATCGCTGACGTATTTTAGCATACATGGCCCCTTAATAAACTGATGGCTTTTCTGACTAATGACAGGAAACTTAACTGCGTACTTGTGGTACATATTTTACATGAAATAAACTCGCTGTCTAAGTACAAAAAAATTGATAATAATGACCAACCTAAGACTGTGATGCTTGTTTTCTTACCTATGTAAGAGTATAATAATGATCACCACTCAAGGTACCAAGAACACGGCGCTGGTCCGAGACAGCCGATTGTGACCACTTCCCAACACTTTTCAACTAGTTTAGTAGTAAAAAAAAAGTTTAGTAGTAAATTGAATAAAACGAAATTAGTGAAATACTCCAGTCAACAAAATTATTTTTCTTTAATTAATGGGTAATTCAGTACACCAGCAGGTGATAGCGTGGAAGTACTTCAATGCCGAAAATATTAAAACTGTTCCACTTTTATTATCTTAACATTGTACACTTTCCTTTCTTCGCGCTTGGATCCATTTGTGATTATTAATGGGAGAATATTACTGCACGTGCACAGTTTCACTTTAAATTTACAAAATTAGCCAACCGGTTTCGTTTTCACGACAAACTTAAGGTCTACGTTATGATAACTTAACAGCCTAGATTTAAGACCAAACCAAAACCGGTTGGCTAATTTTGCAAAATACATACTAACATTATAAATGCGAAAATGTTTTTGTGTACTTAACTGTTCTTCCACTTATCAAGATTCAGTTCAGTTTTGTACATAACATAGTAGTTTTGGCGCCATCGAGGGAAAAGATGGTCGAAGTTTTTTCATAATTAGTTTATATTTAATGAACTTTCTGAATTTTGTACAATTTTGTTCAGTGAAAGGGCACAAATGAAATAACCACAAAGAAATTGGCGTATCTTGTATTTCCTAGTTTCCACCAAATCTCACTATATGAGCTTGAGTAATGAGGCCACCGCTTTACCCAAAACCCTCACATGACTTATTGACGACTTATGATTAATTATTATTGGATCTCAATTTTGGTCTATTTGATGCAAATTTCTAATTGACTAAGAGCAAAATAATAACGTGAATGCCAAAACGTAAAGAAAAGAGAGCATAATGTTGTTGCTTACTTTTTTGTGTGAAAATATCTAGTTAGGGAGCTAGGTCATAGGTTAATTTAATTTATTGATTTAATATACTTTATAAGCATTTTTATTGAAAAATATTAGCGTTCTGCACTTCTCCTACACATAAACTATAAGTTAAATTACGAGTACATACTCCTTCGTTCGCCCAATTTTCGTAAAAAGGGGTCAAAAGTTTTGGCATCACGTATTAATATACAGCTAATTTATGACTTTTGTAATAATTTATGTGGTTTTCTTTATTTCACTAGATGTACATAGAATATGCACGTATTTCAATCATGTTGTTCTAAAACTGGAACGTTCTAATTTGCAGTTCTAAGGCAAAGGTCACAAGAACAAGAAACTTATTTTGTCATAATGAAGATCTAACCTTGGTGCTGCCTCTACGTGATGATTGTGATCGTCTAGAATTTGTCGTAACCAATCACATTATGTAAATGTGTAGATGAGCTTTTATATAATAATAAAAACACACATCTATCTATTCTTGACTCTAAGGAAATAAATAGGTACCTACCTATATGTAATTATGTTTATTTCTATATCATTATGTTTACACTTTGTCATTAAAATTACGTTGTATTTTATTCTAAACTAAACTGTAGCAGTTTAGAGTACGTATGTTTATTTTTTATACAATATTTCCTGGATAAATTATTCGAAATGTTGTAACCTTAAAGTGAAGAAATGATAGGCTTGTATTAAATAAAAGAAAAAGTACAGAAAATACTTACACGCCCATATCCCTGAAGAATTAGGTAGAGGCACAATCAGGGCAGTCACGACTAGCAGAATACTTGAAAACTAGTGTATTCTCTTGTCTCACAATGTTATAGGTGGCAAACATATAGCCTACCAGACACACATTTAATCCCAGGCAACTTTATTTTTTTAGAAAATTGAAAATTTAATTTTGTTGTTCGACCCGGAGCTCGAAGCCGGGACTTCAAGAGGTCAAGTCCGACACTGGAGCGCAGACCATAGTGGCGACTTCTGTGATATGGGTGTTAGCCGAAGATACTAAAAATCGATGAAGATAAACGTCTATATCCCATGGTTATTGGATCGCGCATGAACGGATAAATTAATTTCGACATTAACGATATTTTTTTGTAACAAGTGGGTTTAAAGTAAATTTTAAAATTACCACTCTCATCAAATTGTAACAATTTACAATTTCCTTACTGTTTTGACTTTTGATATAGATATGTAAAATTTTACAAACTTAAAGTGACCAGGGCTTGGTCACTTTAAGTGACTTGTACATTTTAGTTTTTTTCTATATTTCTATTATAAAATAATTAACTACAGATATCAGTAAATAGTTCTAAAAATCCACTTCCAGTAACATATTCTACAACATACATACTCGTATATGTTTAATTATAGATATTAATGTTATATGACACCAATTATCTTGAAACTTGAATTTCAAGATTGGGATTCATTTTTATATGAATCCCAATCATAATCCAATCCATCCAAGATAATATTGAATATATAAAAATGAATCCCATTTCGCGTGGTCATCACGTCTAAATGGATGACCCAAATTTGCTATTTTTTTTTGGTGTATGTTATTGTCAAGAGAAGGTCCTTATGAAAAAAAAACCGGTTAAAATGCGGGGAAAATAATAGTTTTTTTCTCATACAAACTGTTAGTAGTGTAATGTCTAGTTACAGCTATACGAAGTTCACCGGGTAGACTAGTATTTCATATTTTTGTTAAGTTCACAATTCGAAAAGACCACTTTAATGGTCTAGGGGTTAACGTACACACCTAACTCCGCCGACCATCTGGGAGGCTCGGGTTTGATTCCCGATTTGCTTATTCTGGAGTTAGATGATATTGTGTCATTTTTCCAGGGTATTTTTTTAATATTCGTAATGTATATTAGAGTTATAAAGATGAAGCGTTTACTTGCCCGATTTTACAGCATCATGCAACAATACAAATCGATCTCAAAGGTTTTCCATAGCAAAACAAAGTGACGGATGCACCTATATGATCTCCACAACGTTGTCATTGTTACCAATACCGGAAAACAACAGAGACGAGCACGGAAGTTACATCGGCTAGAATAGGTGAAGCAGTAATATCAACTAAATACAAACAAAGAAAATAATCTTTTTAACAGTTTAATATTTTTAAGAGACGAATAATAAAAGTAAAAGAGCACCGAGGCCTATAGACGTTGCAGATGTGATAGAGCTAATGTGCCAGTTTAATAACTGCCCTATTTTTTGGGATGGAACATGACAATGCCAAACTCTCAAACGGCAAGAATAAGACTGTCACATTTAAACTATACTCACTTCTTACAACTTGCCAGGCAGAGAGAGAGAGAGAGTGTGTGTAGGTCAGGGGATCAGGACTACAACGGAAGAAAATTTTATTAGGGCCCCATACTTAGTCAGCCAGAAGAGCCAATCAGCGCACTCCCCCATTCCATGATTACTATAAAATATTGCGCTCTAAAGTAAATGTCTTAAGCGCCAAATCACTATTTTTGACACTATAAAAGTAATTTGAAAAAAAATATATAAAAACTGAAACAGTTATCTTTTAGGTATAATACTTATCTATGTTTATTTTACATCTGGTGTCGATATTTTCATAATTGAAGTAGACAGATGGGTTTTGCTTTCAAAAAAGGGTTAACTTTTTGATTTTTTTCTATCGAGCAAAGTGAAGTGAATCGTGTTTTGGAAACACTAGTCTTATAAAGCATATTAATGTTAATCTTGTGTATTTGTGTCGCCAAGATCCATAATTGCTTTGTATGAAAAAAACAGTATATTTCTGACGTATTTAAGCATACATGGCCCCTTAATAATTAATTTGCACTTAAGTAAGGCATTGAATGTTGTATCTGCATGTGCAAAGACGACGGTGAAAGTAAATAGTACTAGTACGAAGCACCACGACATATGCGTTCCGAGATCACCGGAAAACGACAATGATAATAACTGATGTTAAGGAGCATATATAAACAATCCGGTGGTAGTTTTAGTATTATATAGACTCGTCACAAGTGCCTCTTGTAAGGTGAATGTGAATAAAATTCTATTCTATTCTAACATTTTAAGATGTCATGTGTATCTTAGTATGGAACTGATATTCAAATAATTTTAAGTAAAAACATTACAAGAATTGGTTCATTTAGTAAAAAAATTTTGCGAGCACATATTTAATTATATTCTCTACGGTGTTGGATTGAGACGACCCCATCGCCTGCTAGTAGGTATTTATCATTTTGAGTTCTAGATTAAGCCACTAGTGGAGTCTGTCAAATCTAGTTGTTAGATTGCTGTGGAGCAGATTACTAAATTTCTGCCACCATAGCGTTAGTTCTCGCCATTGTCGTGTTCCGTGCGAAAGTGTAGATTAATAGCTGATAATCTTGCACGCGCAGCTTAAGATCCCAACTAAGATATCAACCAGTAACTTCTACGGTGTCTGCAGGCGACGGATGCATTTTTATCAGGAAAACTTAGTGCTTGTAGGTATGTAGGTAGGTATTCTATTTATCAAGCCTTTCTAGAAAACAATAATCAAAATCGGTTGGCTAAATTGGCCGAGCCATGTCGTAACAACCATACAAAAAGTCGAATTGAGAAAATTCTCCTCTTTTGGAGTCGGTTAAAAATGGCACAAATCCGATTCCAATTTCCAATTTGCATTAAATTTAGATTCAAAAGTAACCCTACAGATCCACATCCACCTATGTACTTTAGCTTTGAATTTTTTTCGTCGCAGACCTGACAGCTCTTAGAAGCAACTTAGTGTTAGAGTTTTGCAATAACATACAGATATTACCTACCTACCTAGTTCTTTTCCGGTGCATAAGTCTATGCTTTGAGTTTAAAACCACCCACCACGGTAGGTATGCGACGCGAGTGGTCACCAAACTTCAGCTCACTATCGCATATAGGTTATAGTGATGAGCGATGCTCTCGACTTCTGCTGTTGCTACCACGATAACATCAGTGTTCTTAAACGTATAGCAATATCTTAAAATCCCAGCCTCTACTTAGGCAACACGTGGCTTATATCTTCACGTCTTATACCTACCTATGGAGGCAGTGTGTACTTTTTACAATCAAATTACCAAAATCAATCAAGAAAATCAAATTAAAAAGAATCGACATCCATGTAGAGTACCTACTTGTTTGCAATCCGTCATAAGTATGTAATACAAAATGTAAATTTAAATTTTTCATACCTAATCATTTTAACAACTTAAATACCTATTATCTTTTCATTTATATATTATATAAATTTCTAATAATTAGCTATTTAAGTCTTTGATAGCTAAATTGGTTAGAGACTTTTCAGCAAGAGACGAAGGAAAGCTACGGGTTCAAATCCTGTCTTAGGTTAATTTTTTTCTTACTTAAACAATTTGTGAATATTTTATTCGTATTTATCACCCTTTATTGTAATATTATATTATTATTACTCTTTCCTTTCCTATTCCTATTTTAAATTTAAATTTCCAGCGAAATCAATCAAATTGAGATAAAAAAGAAACTTACTCGAACAAATTTCCGTATTGTGAAATCCAAGGCACAATAAATTCAACACTCAAACCCTTATCAAGTCACACAATGATAAAAAGATACACAGAATTCTTATTTCAAAACTATTTACCGCTATACCAACTGCGCATGTCACAACGCAGCGACATTCAAACACAAACTAAATTAATTGATGATTTTCACAGCCCGCAGACTTTCTTACGTTATTTACAAAGAGCCAGCGGAAAAAAAATGCGTTTTGCTTATCAAAAGAAATAGTCAGCCGTAGTCTTACTAAGCTGCAGCACGCATAGCTCTAAGCTGTGGCCATAACATATTAACTCCAACTTGTAACAGCCTCACAAGCAATAAATATTAGGTATGTTGGTAGTTTTGAAGAGAGATATGTTCATCCGTCATTTTAGTCAAATGTTTTTATCGCAAATAAGTAAAAACGTCAACCAGTAAACACCAGTGATGCTATGTATACAATACGAATGTGGTACGAATAAAATGTCATTGCAGATAGGGACGCATTTTATGTATTTTAAATACCTAAAATTTTGTTTGTTTTAAGTAGTATCTTCACGCCTTTATCCCCGTAGGCAGCGGAACGACTAGGGCTTCGACGACTAGCCGAAGACACTAAGTTCCATAATGTTAGAGGTAGCAAACCTATCACCAACCGGGCACATATCCAGTCCAATTCTACATTGCTTTTATTAGAAAATTATTAAATATTCCTGAAGTCTTGTCTAAAAACCGGACCGCTAGACCATACAGGCTATTTTAAAATTGTGGAAAGCAATAAGTCAGTTTTAAGATATTCCAGAAAAAATATATCAATACAATACAGTGATTCGTAAAATCCAATAATTCTTAAATGTGTTTTGGCAAATTACATCAAAATATCACATTATTGAAAGCCAACAAAAAAAAATTTGTCCATAAAATTACCTATTCCTGTCACTCTAACCTGTGTGTTTAATATTACCGTAGCTACCATGATACAATTAACATTATAGAATGGTCTCACTATTTTTTAGATTTCCTCACTCTTCTACGTTAACCACTGTCGATCGAAATAAAAGTAGCCTATTTGTTTAACAAATTCATATATTTCAACAAACCTTTGCATTTTTGTTAGTTTATCGTATAGTATTTTTTGTGGAGGGCAAACAAGCAGACGGATTTCCTGATCATAAGAAATTCACTCGGCCTCGAGACACCAAGGGTGGTAATGGTACGTTGCCAAGCTGAGGCCAGGAAGTGAGACCTCGAGCAAAAGTAAATTTACTGGCTACCTTATCTTCCGATGTGTACCTTAACCGTTACACGTCAACGGCAAGCGATGAATAGGTAAGGTGGTGGTACCAATCCAGGCAAATCGCTGCGAAACTCTACCACCTAGTCAGATGTCACATTGTTAGTGACGGTAAGCCTATGGTCGCCTTTTACGAGCTGCCTGGCAGGAAGGCAGATTATTCTATTTCTGCAAAGCTATTCTGCAAAGGAGCCCGGAGCAACATGGGGTAAGTGTAAGTTATTAGTAAATAACTAATAGTTTGATAAATAAATTACTTCTACAAAAACATGCCCCAGCTCTCCGCGTATGTAATAGGTATGACAAATACGCGTAAACCGCTCGCAAACTCGATAAATGTTTACTTTTACCCAGGTCGTAACAATGCGTGTGATTACATCTATTAGAACAGCCACTGTTTGTTTTTTTTCCTGGCTGTTTTTTCTAAATACCATTAATAGATGATAGCCGCAACTTTAAGCTGTTTATCTCTCTCGCAGGATCCCGTTAAGACATTGGGACTAAAATCAAAAATAATTAGACTTTCTCTAAGATCTAGTAAAATAAAAATATTCATTAATATGTATTCACATATTTCACGAAAGCATAACATACATAATAAAGTACTAGTATATGAGTAGGAATATGTTCGGTGACTGACACTTATCTGAGCAGACTATTCACAAATATCTTTAGCGAAACTTAAGGTATAGATATAGATAGAACACGGAGTTGGATATGCTCCTCTTGTTGATCCAGGGTGCTGATTATGTATCTCAGTTGCCAACTAAAATGGAAAAGTGTGCATCAAACAGCTGTCAAATGACGTGTTTTATATTTGCTATCAATTTGGCGCAACTTTCACATCAAAAAAGAAAAAAATATATATGCTATGTTTTTTATTCGCCCAAATCATATGACACTAGTGGCCTTATATCTGAATGCCTTTAGACTTACTTTCAAATTATACGGGTTATATTTTTTTAAGTAAACTTTATACAAATTCGGGTTTGCTATGTATCTATGGAAGTCCCGACTCTAATTACGTAGTATTTATATACTCTGTGTTTGCTATATCCAGTGACCAATAGAAATACAATAGAGATAGCAAACACAAAGGACGTCATTTGATGTATACTTTTCCATTTTGAGTTGGCAACTGAGATACATATTCAGCCCCCAGGTCTCCTGTGTAGAATAGACCTTCCTACCCGGCAGCAACAGAGAAAAGCTTGTACAGGTCGTAACCAATAAAAGAATAATAACAATGGTTGTAGAGTGCCGTGCAGGAACCTATATGGAGAGTAGACTGTACTCCGGCCAAAACCAACGTGCAAACTAGGTCATAAATCATTGTCATCAGACCTCTCGCTCGTACTTGCAGGTCTTATGGTACTATGCTGGTGTTGTGCGTAACAGCGGAAAAGGTTAGTCGATAGTCGATAACAGCCGCTAGTATGATATAAACTTAAACTAATGTAATTGTATAATAATAAATTAATTTATTGTATTAACAACGTAACTTTTACATAGGTAGGTACTTGAATGGTACTTAACGAGTAGTACGAGCGAGCGGCATCCGTTTATTGATAACGACTAGTTTATCGACAAAGATCTATGCAACATTTTTACGACCCTATGGTTTTATCGATATATGGCCCTGTTCGCACGATGGTCTTGGCCGGAGTATAGTACAATTCGCATAACATCCGTTCGCATATTCGCATAATATACTTATCCGTCTTGTTAATAAAAATCGATTAATCCAAATACTATCCGAGCTTACAACTGGACTCGTTACTACCTGACTAACCAAGTACTAACTTCTTATTAAAAACGTTATTATTAAACGTGGTGTAACCATGCATTATTAACACCTTCTTTGCGAGGGTTTAACATGTAGGTATGTTATGGCAACACAAAAGGTATTTTCATCCTATTTGGCGAAAATATTTAAAAGGACTAGGGCCCTTTTTTAACATTCACTCCAATGTTACATATAAGAGAGGGAAAAGGAAAAAAAAATTGAACAACTAAATTGTTTTAGTGGAAAGTGCATTATATGTTATTGTAAACACGATAATCTATAAATCTAAAACAGAGTAATACAGACGTAAGAAGCTGAGATTGTCAACGTTTTGAGTAGGTTATTAAATGAAAAATTTAATTTGAAAAAAGAAGAAGATTATTGTCGAGATAATTGATCCTTACACAGTCACTAAGCCATGTAGGGGCATGGATTATTTTTAAGTCAGAGATCAGCTTCGAAGTTGTTTACTTTATCTCTAAATGAAATGAAATGAAATGAAATGAAATGAAAATTATTTATTTGCGGAATATGTGTGTTAAAAAGTTGTTATAAAGATATTTAAGAATACAACATATTCTACCACATTGTGGTGTGCAAATATTTAGTTAATTTTAAAAAGTTACGTATTTCTATAAAAATGTACATTTAAATCACAGCCCTTATTTACATTTTAATAAACATTTTATTTATTTATGAACATAAGTTTCATAATTTGTTATAAATTAATTTAAAGGTAGATTAATTTTTAGTCCTATCTACCGTACACTACTACTCCATCTTTATTAATAGTGAATTCGTGTAATGTCAAGTTCAACCTTGGAGTAAAGTTAGACTCACTGTAATCTTCGTTTATTAATAAGACAGATAGTGTCTATAGGTCACGGTCATCTCTTGCCATAGCTTATATTATTATATTTATAATTATTATAATTAAAGTATAGACTAGCTTGAAGCTCAGAATTTTTCAGAAGTTTTATGAAGAATTAAATAACTTAAACACAAATCTGCGGAAAACAACAAGTCCAACATGCATGTAATACAATAAAAAAACATTTAGCATATAACAACAACACAACATAATTAAAACTTTGTTATGGCATCCATAAAAAGTAAACCATAATGACCTACGGATGAACGTGGAGCCTAACGATTGGTCTACCTCTGTGTTATCGTCTGGTGTTGATCGCCGTGCCATGAAAATGGAGACTGGGTTGGTACGTACTTACAATCGGTAATTTATTACTTTGCGAAAAAAAACTATAACTACTTGGTTATGTGACAAGAAAGCGAAGCGACAGGATAAACAAGCAATAGTCTCTCCTGATAGTATGAGATAATCGTGACGTACAGACACTACGGACGTTATAGGTGCGTCAGTTTCAAGTCTAACGGCTACCCTCCGGACTGGAAGATGACATGGCGGTGGTGGTGGAGAACTACACATATTTTTTGATTTTAAGTTATTTAACCACTTTATACTGAGCGTTGTTGTGTCTGTAATACCTGTACTACTAAACTTCTGACGTGAAAAAATGCAGATTAATCTGTAAAGTACGTACCTAATGAAAATTAAAAAACAAACTGTGGTCTAGCGGTCTGGAGGTGGACTTGACTTCTTGAAGTCCCGGGTTCGATCCCCGGGTCGGGCAATACAAAAATTAGAAAATGTACATTTTCAATTTTCTAATCAAAATAACGTTGCTCGGGATTGGATATGTGCCCAGTTGGCGATAGGCTTGCCACCTATCACATTGTGGGACTTGCGTCTTCGGCTGGTCGTAGGTGCCCTGGTTGTGCCTCTGCCAACTTCATCGGGGATATGGGTGTGAAGATAATTATTACAAAAAGAATTAAGAAAATCGGACACAATTTATTAATTTCACTTGTTGTTTCCGTATATTTCATTATTATATTTTAGCCAACCGATTTTACTATTTAAGCATCATCAGGGCTATAAATAACTTTGTTTAATGTATTTTACATTGAGGAAAGTACAAGTGAAAATAAAAAATTGTGTTTTAAATAGGATTTCACCAAGCACAGACGATAAGAAGTATAGAAACGATTAATAAAATCTGACTACACGTTCGATTTATAGCCCAGTTTACATTTTGATTTTCATCCCTCTGTCATGGGTACCCTTTTCTCATTAAAAGAAGGGACTTAGCTATAGCTTTATAGCCTATAACTTTCCTCGAAACAGAAAGATAATGATATACTTTTCCCAAACCTAGATGTATAAAAGAGTTGTACCTACTTGAATTTAAAAATAGTTTCACTTCTCTGAATTGGTAGGTAGAGGCCTACGTATTAATATAATCTATGGTAGAGGCACAAACAAGCCACTCACGATTGGCCAAAGACACTGTAGGATACACAGTGATAGGTGGCAATTCTATCGCCAACCGGGCACATCCCGTGCTACGTTGGTTTATTAGTATTAGACAATGACAAAAATACGTTTTCATTTTGTTTCCCAAGCTCGGGGATCGAACTCGGGATCTTATGAAGACGAGGCGAATACTTGACTGCTAGACGACAGAGGCGATTTAAAATTACAGGTAAGTATGAAAACAAATTACCCTCGTTCAGTTGGTCAAAGGATACTTTGAAGAATATAAACCAACTGCTTTAAATCCAAGGCAAACATCGGTTTATTTACCACTAACACTCTGAACTGGTCTGGTAGTAGAATTTTATGACTCGCTCGAAGCAACACGACTGGCTTACTTTTTCCTGCCACCATAAAGTTACCTACTGCTTGCATCCATCGGTTTTTAGGTTGGAGGATTTGACAGTCATTTAAGAGACTTGATCTTGACAATGGTTCCAGTTAAATTTATGAGTATAAAATGAGTAGGTATACATATACCATAAAACAGACTTTTGGCTTAATTAATCCAGGTAATAATTAAGATTATGACATGAAACTATATTAATCTAAACTGAATGTGCTAAAACCAGAAAAACAAGATTCAAAAACATCATTTTTAGAAATTTGCGTTCTAATGATGTCACCTTGCCTTCTAATTCTTCCGCTTGTCTCATACAATTTTTAAAGAATCCTAGAATTAAAAAAAATCAATAGCCTTTTTTTATTATATTGGAAGGCAAACAAGCAGACGCATTTCCTGATGGTATGAAATTCACGTCGCCTAGAGACACCAAAGGTGGTAATGGTGCGTTGCCACCCTGAGGCCGGAATGTTAGGCCTCGAGCAAAAGTAAGTTTACCGGCTACCTTACCTTCCAAACCGGAACACGTCATGACATTATGGCGGCAGGAATAGGTAAGACAGTGGTACCAATCCGGGTGAGTCGCTGAGAAACTCTACCACCTAGTCAGATGTCACGGTGTTAATAAAGGTAAGTCTGTGCTCGACTTTTACGAGATGCCTAGCAGGATAGCAGATGGTTTATTCACACCGACCAACAAGGGGAAACCTCATACAAAACCTTTGTATGTAGCTAAGAACCATCTCGAAACATCAGATTTCAAACGAAGCCACGAAACGTGTATAATGTGGAGAAAGTGACAACTGATATGTGTTGTAACTTGTTATGGTAAGTGGGTACGTACTTATTGTGATATCTTGCATTAAAGTTCAAGAATTTTTATTATGCAATTGAGTATATGAATTATCAAGTGAATGAAAGGTTTGTGGATAGTTATGATACTACGAACTTAAGATCAAGGAAAAGATGAACTCCATAGTTCACAATATAAAAACATAGATATATATGAATACACATATCTACTTATGACTGTGAGGCCAGTTCTACTATATTATGGTGTAGAGTAGCGTCGCCAAAGTTCTTAGGGAGACCTTTTTAGGAGTTGGGGCAGTATTTTCGAATTTGCTATCACCGAATGATTCTAATATCACTGATGATAAATCTTTCTTTTCATATATTTTAATAAAAGAAATTCGTGTCAGTTACGCTATAATTCATAACTCTAGAACGGCTAAACCTATTTGACCGAAAACTGATGGGAAGGTAGCTTAAAACCCGGAAACACACATAGGGTACTTTACATACTTTTTATCCCGTACCAACTGCGAGGAAACTAGGAAAACAACTTTTTTTTTACCATATAAGCTGAACGGATGGAACGAAGTTCGCCGGAATAGCTAGTTATAAGTAAAAGTTGGAAGTTAGCGTGTAGAGCTGTTTGCTATACACTGAATACAAATTGACATCCCAGATGGCCATTGTCACTGATCTAACGCTTTTTACGAATGACTTTTAAAACGGTGAAAAAAATAAACATACTTAATTCATATTAAAATAAAACAGTGTTTAATGCTATTTATTATGTGCACATACCTACATGCTATCACTTAGGTATCACGTTAAGTCCCTTGCAGGGTAGACAAGCAGTATCGAATGCCCGGTGCCGAGTTTTTTAAAACAGGAGGACTACAGACCTGAAGACATGTTTTCTATGTGCTGATTGAACACTATCAGTGCCTCTTCCGAGTTGGTAAAACCAAAACCTCTTTTCAAATCTTTGATTTTTGGTAAGATACAGAAATCAAGGGTGCTACGTCGGTGCTATGCGCAGGATGAGTGACGAGATGTACTTTTCCGGAAGCTAAAAATAAGTTTGTTTTGTTGGCCGTCTATGAAGAAGCGTTATCATGGTGTGGTATGTGTATCATGTGGTTTTGGGTCGTCTTTCGCGAACTTTTTCTAATACTCACTCACCCGAATTGTCTCATGGGTAATCCGGGGTTTTTTTCAATTAACGGCTTAACAGTAGCCACATTATTTTCGTTGACGGCAGTTGAAGGCCACCCTTTACGAAATTCGTCATGTAAAGAACCTCGACCTCTCTCAAATTCAGCAAACCATCGCCTCACGGTGCTCAAACAAGGTACTTCTCTCCCAAAAGCATTTTGAAGACGAGCGGCACAGTCTTGCGAAGAAATAGAACTTTTAAAACCATAAAAAGCCATCGCTCGCAAGAAAACATCGATATATTGTTCATTATGAAAGATGTTTCATGAACGATGTTCTATAGCAGTGTCTTCTCTTTGTATGTTGATAATCTACATATTATTAAGATCTCCGTCATTCGCACGCCATTGCATTTTCTATTTTTGTCTCACTATTACGCATGTGCAGCTCCGTCGTTAGTGTTTGTGCATTTTGACCAAATTATTTTTATTTACAGATTTTGTTATTCTTCCACTGTTCATATGATGGTGCGTTATATCTGTATATATGTCCGTAATTTTGATTACCAAAACGAATCTAATTCAATATTTATTCGCTTTTTCTTACTATACCATGGCCGTATGTCAACCCTGCTAATATTTATAAAACATCGTAAAAACATCGATGTATCGTTCATAAACATCGATGTTCTAGACATCGATGTTTCATTTTTTAAAACATCGATATTTTTTATTAATGATGTTGCATCCCTAACAGCTACCGGTTGCCTCTTACCGTCCGTCAGGAAAACCGTGTGTTTCGTATCTGATTTCTAAGTAGGTGCCCTAAAATATATTCTATCTCACTAAATCTATCTTGACTCTTGCGAGTTAGACAGTCATTCAGTTGCTACTTTTTTTAGTATTTTTATATAAGTCACCAACGATCCCGAATCAAACCCCTTGATGAACAAGGTCGCCAACCTATTTAATAACAGATAGTGACTAGTACAATAGTATAGGGCGGGTAGACACAGTCGGTAAACTTACTTTATAGAGCCATATATACGAGTACCATTACGTGTTGAAAATCCCAGAAAAAATGCTCCAAGAACGAGTCCATAATAAGGTTGTCAGTTGGGGTAAGACTAAGCGATATTTAAAAAGTCATATAAAGTTTTTACGATTTTATTATAACCGACTCCAAAAAAGGAAGATGTTCTCAATTCGACTGTATGTTTAATTGTATGTTTATGACCCAGTTACTCGGCCAATAGCAAACTTATTTTGATGGTTATTTTTAAGAAAGATATGTCAAATTAACATGGGACCACCTCAAACTATTATCTTCTAAAAAAAGAACCATCACAATCAGTTGGTTATTCATCGCGGTACTCATCGCGTAACAAACGCAAAAAAATAAAAAAACATATAGTCAAATTGAAACCTTCCTTCTATTTTTTGGACTCGGTTAAAACCCTAAACGAAATGTAGCTGAAAACAATCTTAATCACGATAGTTTTCATATTCATAAACCTGTGATGTTCAGCGAATACCTACTTCTTTATCAGTGTCTTTTCCGTTTCGTTTTTCCGATGGTAATTGCCTGCTCGATGTAAATTTACTGACAATTTTGCCCGCCCGTTCTATTTTACAACAGTGTGAGTTAAATATTTCATGCTATCAACAGTTAATCTTAAGTGATAAAATTTATTCTTTTGAAGAATAGATGAATATTGTGAAACAAAACTCGGCAAAACAAAATAACAGTGACAACACTGTGGTATCAATGGAGCGTAGGTATTCATTTTATAAAATAGGCTTAGTTTCTGTAATGTGATGGAAGAATTAGGAATATTGCTAACGGGAGATGGCTCAACGTGGTGACAGGGTGTAACAGTGGAAGCAAAAACTTGGGACCTTGGCATTAATCTGATAAGGCAAGCATCTGCACAAAAGCAACAACCTCATGATATTTATTTAAAATTGTTTGATACAAAACAAGGCAAAAAAGAGTCAATTGATGCTTTCTTATGCGCTAAAGGATCAGTATGGGCTCAATTGCCTAATAAAAGACATAAGGAAAGCAAACAGATAGCTCTTGTGTATGGTATTTTAAAAACGTTATTAAAAAAATGTACCAAGGTTGGAAATCAGAACTAATCGGAAGCATTAAGTAAGTAATTATTTTAGTATAGTACTACCTGTATGTTTCTTGAGTAAATCTAACGTCGCAGCACCCGATATTACTCAACAACCAGAATCGCGGTAGATTAAATATTTATTGAAGTGAAACTTCTTTAGAATCGTTGTGATTTCAAACCGGATGCAACGGAAAAACGACAGGTAATAGACACAAATACAAAAATGTATAGGATTATATACATATATTCATCTCATTCTTTTGTCGATTTATTTTATTCAGAGATACAATGTTTGTTTGTTGCATGTTTCTTTCTATGTCTCTTATAGAGAGCGACAGACAGAGATAGAGATTGATAGACATTGATAGACACTGATAGAGATTGATAGACACTAATAGAGATTGATATACATTGATAGAGATTCATAGACAGAGAGTTTCACTTCTACCGTGTGTGAATCGAACACACACCTATTTTTACTACTAACTGAGTGTTGTTCCGTCTGTAATTTGTAAACAACATAATTTAAAAGTTTAAGAGATTTACAGCTTAATTTGTTAAATATGCCTAATTAAACAAAAAAATATTGGACTTCGCGTTAATGAATTACAGCCCCATTTATATTTAGACCTTTACCTCTCTCCCACGAGAACTCATTAAGGAATAAAAAGTAGCTTGTAACCTACCTGGGATCATAAAAGATCCATCTGCCAAATTTCGTTACGATCTGGGGGCTGATTATGTAGCTCAGTGGCCCACTCAAAATGGAAAAGTGTACATCAAATAGATGTTAAATGAGGTCATTTGTGTTTGCTATCTCTATTATATTTATGTTGGTCACTGGAGATAGGAAATATAGAACACGTTATTTGACAGCTATTTGATGTACATTTTTCCACTTTGAGTTGACCACTGAAATACATTATCAGCACCCAACTTGATGAGCTTGAGTAACGAAGTCACCGCTTTACTCAAAACCCTGACATGACTTTGTAAATAGTACTATAACACTAATGTCTGAAATAAAGACTTAATTAATACGGAAGACATGGCAGCAAGGCATTAAAGTCGCCTTAGTCGATCCCAGAAAGGGGCAAATAACTAAAAAATAAATAAAACTAAAAAAAAGAGGTAGGCAGAAGCAAAACCAAGGCACTCACGACTAGCTGAAGACATTAATTCCCACAATGTGATAGGTGGCACGTCTATCGCCAACCGGGCACGTATCCAATCCTGAGCAACGTATTTTTTTATCAGAAAATTTTAAAACCCAATATTTTTTTGTTGCCCGACCCGGGATTTGAACCCAGGACCTCAGGCAGTCAAGTCCAACAACTGAACCACTACACCACATAGGCGACTAAACTAAAAAAAATAGTATGAAAAACGATTAAGTAGGTAAGAGCGATGTCCCCTATTTCAGTAACTAAGGCATTAAGGCGTGAGTCGCGGTCGGAATCACGTCGGAATGCTAAATGACAGACAAACAAAAATTCAAAAATTATGTCCATTATAGTCGCCTTTACCTACTTTTTTAACATTTCATTGTACGGAATCATTCTTGTTGTTTCATATTTTTATTAACAGCTTGGTTATATTGTTGTCAATACTAGAATTAATATTTTTTCATTGCCTAAACATGTAAATTTAAGTTGTTATGCTTGTTGTATGTATTTTGAATTATTATGGGATCAAACCCTTAATTAAATTCCACCGACTTTTGGTGGCAAATGCTAAAGTAAAGAAAAGGTCTATGAAAGTCTGTAGTCTATGTAAGACTATGACACCTAGTGACATCATGGTTGCTATCTGTCACAATGTCATTCATGATTGGTCAAGTCGTCATTGAATTTTCGACGAGTGTCAGCCTTTTGTCGTGAAACTAGAACGTTCGTAATGATTGTTTGCTAATATCTGATAATAAATCAAAATTCTCCGTTATCACTGCAAGTTTTTACTGCGTGGGAGGATTTCGACATGTTCAATTATTGACATCGGAAATACCATTTTCATTTTAAGAAAATAACATAAGTCTGTGGAGTTGTGATGGAATCTTATTTCAATGCTATAACAAGACGAAGAATGTCGACAGTAGAAGGGTACAAATGATCAAAGTATAAGATAAATTTAAGTCCTTTACCAGTTATCTTGTTGAGTTGATCACCTGATCGACGAGTTTTTATGAGCGCATCGGTGACATGAGCACAAACAAACAGAGGCGCGGAGCGAGCGGTTCCAATTGTGCTGTTCCTGGGGTGCCGGCGCTTGTTAACGTGCCTACAGCCATGTCTGCCGATCTAGCCTCGCTATTCGAGTGTCCAGTGTGCTTCGACTATGTCTTACCACCAATTCTACAGTGCCAGAGCGGACACCTCGTGTGCTCCAGCTGCCGACCAAAGCTATCCTGCTGTCCTACTTGCCGAGGACCTCTTGGTAATATTCGCAACCTTGCCATGGAAAAAGTTGCCAGCAATGTCATGTTCCCTTGCAAACATTCCAATACCGGCTGCACAGTCACTCTGGTACACACCGAAAAGGCAGAACATGAAGAAGCCTGTGAATTCAGACCCTACTCCTGTCCGTGTCCTGGAGCATCATGCAAATGGCAAGGTGGTCTCGACCAAGTCATGCCACACTTGATGATGTCACACAAGAGTATCACTACATTACAAGGTGAGGATATTGTGTTTTTGGCTACAGATATTAACCTGCCTGGTGCAGTTGATTGGGTTATGATGCAGTCTTGTTTTAATCATCATTTTATGTTAGTACTAGAAAAACAAGAAAAATTTGATGGACACCAACAGTTTTTTGCCATAGTGCAATTAATAGGATCTAGGAAAGAGGCAGAGAATTTTGCATATCGCTTAGAACTTAATGGTCATCGGAGAAGGCTTACGTGGGAGGCAATGCCACGATCCATACATGAAGGAGTCTCATCCGCCATAATGAATTCAGACTGCCTTGTTTTTGATACTTCTCTAGCACAACTATTTGCCGACAATGGTAACCTTGGTATAAATGTCACAATATCTATTGCCTAATGCACATTTTAACAAACTTGGACTTACTGAGTATTATTCTCTAACATTTTCAAGCCAATGAAAGATACCAGACATGTAACATAGATAGATAGATATTTAATGATTATAACAAAATCCATATTTTTATGATATTCGCAAATTATTGTGACATGTTTTATATTAAAATAACAAGTGATTGGAGGAAGTAAGCCAAAAATTGTTTTGTTTAATGATTATGTAAGGTGTGTTCAAACTTTAGTGATAAGTAGTGAAAAAATTAAGTATTTGTTGGTTATAAATATTAACCAAGGCATGACTGTACTCGAGTACTCTTTTAAGGAGGCAAGACACATGATTGAGCAGGACAGAACAAAGGACAAACATATGAAATGAAAATCAAGAACTTATGTACATTAAAAAACTTACTCATGGAAATGTAAATAGTGGTTGATTAGGGGAAAAGAATGTGTACTCAGGTTTCACGAGGCTGGCTTTTACTAAGATATAGGGCCCTGATAAGATGTGTGCCCTTACGAAGAGTAATAATGCTCTACTAGCCAAAATTATGTGGTGACCTTTTGCAATTTGAATTTCCATGTGAATTGCTTAAAACATCATTATACGATTAATTTACTCACCATTCGAGTAAAAATAGCTTTATTAAAACATAGGACATGAAATTAACAATTATACAGTGGCTTGTACATATAAACACCAGTGATGATTCCAAAAGATTGAACAAACTATTTTATATGATTTGTAAATATATCAATAATATTTATTGTAAGGGTATATAATCTATTAAAGTATTTCTAAAATTATACCTAATTTGACTACCTTTTAAATTTTATCATAAATTAAATATTCTGTAACACCAGGTTTTAGGAGAACCCAAATTAATGCCTAACCTCCAATTGATAATTAAATATTTTAACTTCCCTTTTATTGTGACATACAATTAAATTTTATGAGGAAATCTTAATCCAACACATTTTAATATGAATTAGTAAGAGGACTTAATCTCTATACCACAAGTTTATAAGACATTGAAAGCAATAAATTAACTGACGTAAGAGCCTTGAAAATAATTATTTCAGTTGCCTAATTAAGTATATGAATATTGTACAAATTATTTAGTGTTACATGTGACTTAAATCATTTCATTATGTATTTAAAGGTTATTGTTATGTATGTATTTCAAACAATATATTCATAGTATGTGTGTGCAGTGTTTTAGAAAAAAAAATTGAACAATAATAAAAGTTCCATATGAGTGTAAAAATGTACCTATTTAAGATATTGTTCATTTTACAGAGTGTAGGAAATGTATACAGGTATTGATACCTGTATACATGTGTGGACTGTGAGGTATTTAGTAGTACTTGTTAATTCTACATTACCATTTGATTTCCAAGCTCAAAGTGACTGACAATTCTCCTTCATTGTTAGAGGCCTCTGCAAAAATTCTAAAAAAATTATTTCATTTTAAAGAATTATAAGTTAGAAGAATGTTATATGGCAATCTGTGGTAACCTAGAAGTATTGGCAGATTTTAATAAAAATGTGTGTATAGATTCCTATATAATATGTGAAGTTATATTTGTACAATATTTTAAATAGGGCACTGACTGATATGCAGGATTTTATAGTATTTTTTTTTTGTTTTTGCTGCATTGATGAAATTTGGTTTGTTTTCAACAAGAAATCTATCCCTGTACTGTAGTTTTTAGTCTTGAATTTTATTCTAAACTCTGTTATAGATAATGTGAAACAGTAACTTAATTGATATTATCATTTGCAACATAAACCATAGCAAAAGTCAAATATTTTAATGCCCTATATCCAGGTCTGAGTATTGTTGAATTGAATATTGTTTGTGTGAAATGTTGTATTTCTTGTTTCTATTTCTAATAATAAATATTTGAGATGTAAAATCTTTAATAGTGATTGTGACTGTATACTTATGCTTTGAATATATTTCAATAATATTTAAAAAATACACAAAATTTGTATATGTATGGGCGAATGACTTAAACTAAGAAACAAATTCACTTCATTTTGCTAACTCAACTTTTCTAGAATCCACGCTTAATAGTTAATACTTGCTTGAGCAAGCTTTCTTTGCCCTTACCATAAAAGTTCTGAATGAAATCTAAAAAAATATAAAGTAGCTGGAACTCACATGTTTTTTTTTCAAACAATGTAATATTCTTTAATTAATAATATATATCATATATCTTGTGCCCGATTGGCGATAGGCCTGCCACCTATCACATTGTGGGACTTAGTGTCTTCGGCTAGTCGTGGGTGCCCTGGTTGTGCCTCTGCCTACCTCTTCGGAGATATGGGCGTGAAGATACTTTTTTTATATCTTTAAATAATATATATCAGTTGATGGTCTATACCTGTGTCAAATCAAATTCCGCTCATGCTTAAGTATTGTGCCACAACTTCCCACCATACATTACCACTGCTAAGCTGAAGGTGAATTCTCTTAAAAATCTTAGCATCGGAGATAATATTTCCGCTAGAATTAACCATTTGCGTAAACAACAAAAGTAAATCTGAATTTCAAAGTGTATTTGGATTTAGACTCGATCCTGGATAGACCCCATCCATAAAACATAACTAGTGATATAATGGAGTGGATATGTTAATGCATTGATTTTGCCTTTTTTATCACAGTTTTATTTAACTATAAAAATCGGTATTTTGTGATCATTTTCGAGCTAATTGTGGGTTAGGTCGCAAAACATTATTGTAAATGTATTCTTTTCTGTTGTTGAAAATGAAATGTTGCATTGTAAAATTCAGGGAGTAATTGTATTGCATATAGTGGACGCTCTGAATTAAGATTGTTTCAAAATTAGTGTATTTCTTTAGGATTACTTCAATTTATTTAAACTTAGTTAATATTGAGTTATAAATACTGGTTATATTAAATTTTTGTAATGTACAAACAATTTGATTTTTGGCCAAAAAAAAAACTCCTGTACCCCAACATCGTCATGACAGTTGTCTGTGTCATTGTCCTGTTCCGTGCTAAAGTAGGGTAGCCGGCAGATTGGCAACATATGTAGTCTAAAATTTCGGCCATAAGATAACCTAGCAACGCACCAGCTATATGGGGACGACTGTTCTAAACTGTCTGAATACCTGCTCCCGCCTGCCTGGTATAACCAGACATAATCTCTGGTATAACTTAACAAAAGTAACGTTACCTATTAAGCTCGTAACGCAATTTTTTTAACATTTTTAACAAACTTAAAAAATACAAGGAGGCGATGCTTCTATTTTTTTTTTGAAAGAGCGACAATAAATGGAAGAGATAACCTTCTTCCAAAGTGGTAATTTTGTATCTTTATGGTTACCCTTAATCTCGATTTCATGCAAATTGAAATCGGATCCGTGTCGTTTTGTACTTTTGAACATAATATCGAATTTTTAATAATTAATAATATAACTACAATAATATCTATATAATTTATATCGATTTGTTGATCTTTTTGGAACTTAATGTCAATTATGTAGTATTCAAGAATACAAAATAACTCAAATCCGATTCCAATTTGCATGAAATCCAGATTCCAGAGTAACCCTATTGATAATGCAATCCCAAGAAAATCGAGGAATAGCTACAATTTTTCGTAGACTTGGACGACGTAATATTGAAATTGAAGTCAGGTTTTAGTAGTTTTACTGAATCTTAATTGTAGATACGCTTATGTATGCGTCTGCTCTATGTTCCTTTTGCTTGAAGACGACTTTAGCGACGGCCTGATGATGCTGTAAAATGTGAAACCGGTTGGCTATAGAGTAGGTAACGAAAAGTATTAAATAAAGTGTCTAGTGGATAAGTACAAGTGTTTACTTCAAAAAACTGTGTATACAATGGAATTCCACCAGATGCCGACGATAACAAGTATAGATTCTAAGACATTTTCAAATTATACCTAAATACTTAGGTAAGTACCTAACGGCGCCGGTTACGTACTAGGATATAGACACAGTCAAGTTTTGTTCAGAATTACATCTCTCGAAAAATCGGTCGTTAGTTTTGTTTTGTTTTGTTTTTAGTTATTATATAGTTATAGTAATTGTTTTGAGTTGATTCGAAATGTACGTCGCGTATACGCCGCAATATTGAGGCTGGAGTTGCTAGCTACTTTACCTCTCAAACTGCAACGTCAATGGCAGCCGCTAATGACTAGAGATTGTATCAAAATAGGTATTCAGGTAGGTTAGAAGTCACATAACTCTTTATTGTTTCGATGTAATGACAATCATACTTATACATTGATGTGCTTTCATTATGGGTAGTCTAGTAGACAGTAGACTAGGTATTCTTAATTTGACTACTTCCACAATGCTTGGACGTCATGTTCTCAATTTAATTAATCAATAACCATTTATTTTCTTTGAAAATATTTCGTGTTTGTGTGTGGGGTCTTTTTCTTTGCACATTTTTAATGACATAGGGGTGTGACGGTCACGTCAGGATATTTATCGATTTATTGTTTCTGATTTTTTGTCATTATCGATATCCTAAGAAGTTAGACACGTAACAAAAACTATCAATATAACTTATAAATATTACAGGGAGTTTTGGCGCCATCGTGAATGAAGATGGTCGTATATTTTTCACAATTATTGAATTTAGTGTAAAACATGAGTAAAATTGGTTAATTTAGGTGGGAATTAGTTAAATTTTGTTCAGTGAAAGTGCACAAATGAAATTAGTCTAACGTCAATTTCTTCGCTGCCGCCAAATCTCATAGACGAGCTTGTGTAATGAAACCACCGTTTTACTCAAGACCAGACATGACTTTGTAAATTAGTGACCAATGACTGAAATAAAGAATGAATACGGAAGACATGAATTGAAAATATACAACAAGAAAAAGATTTATTAATACGGAAGACGTGGCTGTATGGACTCAGATCCTTTGCCTTTCCCCGACTGGGATACTTAAGTTGTTATAAATATTACAAGTCTTCTTCAGGTTGATGATAGGTTTGTCACCGTCACATTTAGGGTAGTGGATCGACTAAGCCGGCTGGTTGTATCTCTGCCTTCTTTTTTCGGGGATGAGGGAGTGAAAATATTTTTTTTCATTTAAAACTGAATAAGTTTTTAATAAGTTTTAAATATTTATGCTTACAAGATTTTTTGACTTTCTTTGACAATTGAAAGGGTGTTCAATGTAGGAATTTCAAAACAGTACCTAAGCAGTTAAAAAAAGTTGTATTTACCTTTCTGCTTATATAATACTTTCTCCTTACATATTCTTATTCTTCAATATATGAATAAATCACGCTGTTCCTTAATATAACATATTAAATGGACAAAGAAGAAAGAAGTCTCCAAGGTCAACAAAAAGCATGTGTAAGAAACACGCCCCCACTTCGACAGCAAAAATGGTTATAGTGCGGTTAACCTGAGGCAAAGTCTCGGGCGTAAGCTTAGCCGCTGCCTCCAAATTGGAAAACTAGTGGCAACAGAAGTATGTAAAAGTATTCGTTTTAAACTAGACGAGTTTTTAAAACTACACTAACTAGTGAAAGTCCTAGTGTTAGTATCATTTATCCCTCTTTCTAAAGAGTAGATATTTATATTCCTTGATTTACCCCAAAGCTCAACTTTTACAAGATTCTTTGAAAGTAAGTTTATCGCAAAGAGTTTAGCATTACCACAAACAAATGAACGGGTAAACGCCTAACCATAAAATAAAGGATAGCCACATTGTGTCACCTAAAACGTGTATTAGGATATTTTATTTCTGTTAGATATTTCCGTCCAACAATAACCACTTACAAAAAAAACACAAATACTATAAACACAATATTTACTTCTGTCACACAGAATAATTTAAACATTTTGTCCAGTATCAACAACAACCAATAAATAATTTAAAAATTAAAACCTCTATGTATTTTCTTTAGTCTGTGGTTGTAACGGAGATGGTAAAAGACAGACAGCTGTAGGCGATCCACAGTCATCCAAAAGCGAAGAATTTTCCTTTTGAACTGGACTGAATGGGTCTCTCACAAAATCATCACTTCTATGGACAACTTCGAAAGGATCTGACGAATTTTTGTGATCAACCAAACTGAATTCATCAAATTTATCCAAAACTGTGCTCACACTTGCTTGAGGCTTGAAGGGGTCAAAACGATCTTTTAAACCTTCTGGACTAAAAGGATCCTTGGGTTGCTTTGGGGCGTCATCAGCTAAACTGTTATCCCCACTTAAATCTGAAAGGTCTATATCATAGTTAATATTGCTTAAACCTGGTGGTATATGCTCAGAACCAAATTCGTCTGGGGTTATAAGTTCATCAATAGAACGAGTATCAAAAGACGTGAAGCCCAAAGGAGATGGTGTTAGCAGTTCAAAGGAGGTCGATTGTTTGATATCCAAGGGTTGGTTTTGTGGGGATTTTGGACTATTTTTGCTCGGTGTATTACATCCGGGTATATCTTTGTCAAGGAGACTTGGTTCGGTTTCCACTGTAATTGGTTCTTGTACTTTTTCTGGGACGTGTATTTCTGGTACTTGTGGTGGTTGTTCGGTAGGAGTTTCCAAGTCTATAAGAGAAGCGGTTGTGGTCTTCATTCCCAGTCTTGGTAGTTCCCGTCTCGGTTTTATTTCTAGTGGGGTTTTTGCTAAAACGTCTTGAACTTTTTTGGCTATTTCTTTCTGTAAGGCATCAAGAAAAACATTTAAATAATATTTGAACAAAAAATATGTGTAATGACTACATTCCTGCCCTTGTCATTACTTGATTTTTTAGATCTTAGGTCAGTAAATTACATTGAGCCAATTACAATGGAGTCATGGGTGTACTTCTACTACAGTAATAGTCACTGTATCACAGTAACGTGCGGTTTTGGTTTTGTCTTTTTTAATCCGCTTCGCCGCACATCACTAAAATAACACCAGTCCAAATAGTTTTAATTATCTTAAGTATCTGAGGTCTTTCTAAAATAGGTTTTCAAGATTCATTTTATATTTTCCACAAAAAAATAGCCCCGATTATCTACTAGATGCTTTTTTGAAGGCATCACGCACTTATCAGATTAATTGCGACCAGTATTTAAGGTGTGACTACTTAGTTAATATATCGGATAAACTGCCACCGCGAAAACCGCAGTACCGTAATGTTTTGTTTAAACATTACAAGCGTAATTTTGTGAGCTGTGAATCACGTTAATATGACCCAGAGTATACGCTGTCATTCAGCTACAGCAGCCTTTCCCAAAGTGGGCGATAACGCCCCCTTGTGGGCGCTGGAAGCCTAGAGGGGGGCGGTATAAATCTTGAAAAAAAATGTTTTTTTTTAAACTAGGCGCAACAAATATGTTATTGAGGTTATTGACAAGAAAAAAACGAGGGGGGGGTGCTACAAAACAACTGATTTTCAAAGTGGGCGTTACATGAAATAAGTTTGGGAACGTCTGAGCTACAGTTTCACACTACAGTTAGAATATGTTGTACCGCAGTGCCCGAAATAGGGGCGCTGTGAGACGGGGCAAGTATTGTCTTCTGCCTACAGTAACGCTCTGTCAAACCGCCGTCCAACGCAATTAGAAATAAAATGCGTGTCAAGTAATGGTAAGCTATAGCTATTTTACTGCCTCCTTGCAGTTTCGTTTTTCTTTATCTTTAGTCAGATTTTTCACTAAAATTTCAATAGGTATATCTTATTCTAAATTACCAGATTACGGGCAACAGCCAATACTTCCACCGTCTTGCGGAACACATACCCTGGGCTCGATACAGCGGTAATGGTAAAACTGAAGTCGTTTATTTCGATGTAGTGTGGCACGAATAAGTATTTTTGCTTTAAATATAGTAACAGCGTCAATTCTGCGATACACAGTTTACAAAATTACGCTCATTCAGCTTCACCTTAGGCAGGCTACTTGCATGACAAAATCCTATTGACAGAGGCTATGAAACTTTGGCTAGATGTCTTAGAATGTGACAATGGACTCACTATTAAACATACTGAAGATAGCAGGGATTAACGCTGGTATTGAACTGACAACGTATTTTTATACTAATAACTTCAATAGCATTCTAAAGCTAAACGTTTAAATGATATGCTAAAAAAACGATTTTAATTTAGCAGTTTTCGACGACCGTAACAATTTTCCTGTTTCTTAGCTAAAAATCTTATAAATAAAATAAATATCGCTTATTACCTCGAAGGACTCAGCATTAGTTGCGAGCTCTTCGGCTTTGCTCCTTAGTTCCTTGACCTCAGCTCTCAACTTCTCAACGTACAGCCGCTGCTCTTCAGCCTCCTTCGTTGCCCCGCACAGGGATAGTGTCGCTGCCTGTTCATTTGACATTAGACATTGGTTACATTAACACTGAAATAAAGCTAGGAAAGGGTTTCACATCATAATCACAGGCTCAGGCTAAAAAGGCTCGAGTACCACATTAGATGTCCATGTGTGACGTGTACTTTTCATTTGTCTCTTTTTATTCGACGTATTTCTCCATCAGGGTATATTAAACAGATTGAACTGAAATTTCATTTATGTCAGTACAGCCAAGTTGTGCAAATTAAGATTTTTCCATTTATCGTGTCTCAGTTTCTGTTATGGGAGTGAACCCAAAACTTCCCTTTCCATATTATTTTATTTTGCTTATACCAGCCAATCTTCTCGCAGTAAGAGTTTATTTTTGTTGGTGGACTAAAATGTAGTATTAGCCCCTTAAATTCCTTACCCATGTGCTGCCACCTATGGAGGCAGGCATCGCCATGTAGCTGTCGAACTCCTTCTTGTCCATGTTTAGTGACTCCGCTGACAAGTTCTCTATGAATGAAACTGCGCAGCACTGGAAATAATGTTTTTTATATAAAATAAATAACTACACACAAAAACAGATATATAAAACGACAGTTTACTAGATAGTAGTAACCCGCCGACACTAATCCAGATTAATGCCATCGCATTACTTTGTTCCTGCCATGATAACGTCATGTGTGAGCAGCAACTAGCCAGAAAACACATATTCTAGTGTCAGCTGTGTAACACAATAAAGGCAATATACACATACCTTCCTACATAATAATAAAAACAACAACTTCTATCTTTACCAAAACTGTATACGCCGTTACTAATGGAGAAATTAAATTAAAATTTAGAATACTTTTCAAACGCTACATTTTTTTTAATGTTTCAGATCTCTTAAAAGGCTTCTGGCAAATTCTAATTACGGATCCTGTCAGAGACAAATTAGTCTCTAACTGTCTAGATCACAAGCTTTTTTAGATTTGCATTGTTAATTAATAAATATGTCTTCACATTGACAAAACCCAACAGATCTACGGTATAAAAAAGACTTATCGATGCTCTACTTGAATAATTTTCATTTATTTGGATAAAATAACTACCAAGGATACATTTCAAGTATTAGGGCACTTAATTAATTTCATGGATTTAATTAGAGCAGAGGTTCTCAAACTTAACTCATGTAATGGTCACTTTGAAAAATAGTCAATCTTAGCGCTTCCTTCGGGGGGCTAAAGATTACTGGGGCTAATTCCTCGTCAAAAACCTCAATAATAACATATTTGCCTCTTTGCCCACAAGGAGACGTTATCGCTCACTTTGGGAATGTCTGAATTAGAGCATTAAATCTAATACAAATCGTCTTCACAATTTTATTATAAGTATTTTCGGGTAACCGTAATAAAGGGCCGTACGGGTTTCATCAAGTTTAGCAAGTCTCTAACTATCTCAAAAGAAAATTAAGATTTTATTAAGAAAATGATGTGTGTAGTTACCAGATTAGTGAAATAATATCCGCCTTCGCCGGTCATCAGACGTTGCGCGTTGCAGAACCGAGTCACAAAGTTTATGTTACTGACTAGCCGCGGTGGATTCGCCTTCAGCACCTACGATATTTAAAAATAAAAAATAGCGTAAGAACACAAAGGATGTGAATGTGTGTAGTGTATAAGCATGTAGGTGTGACTCACAGTGAAGATGAGTGCGGGCAGCAGGTCGTCGGCGGAGGCGGGCGCCCCACACAGCGCCAGCACGTGGCGGCAGGCGCGCCGCACCCGCCACAGCTTGCCGCCCGGCGCCGCCGCACTGTCCATGCCCAGCAGCTCTGCGGGGTCAGGCCCACACACTCACCGACTTGCGGTACACACGATACCCATACAAGTAACATTACTCAGTATTGCTTCCCTATTTCCATATTATATTATCTCTATAACAACATTATTGAAAATATAGAAAAACCATCACCAAGTTGGTCGAGTTCTTAAGTATTCGCAAATAAGTAACCTACCTTTATATTAAAACGTTATGCCAAAACTTTGGACCCCTTTTTACAAAAATTGCGCGGACGAGGAGCATAAAATTTTTGGCACCCTTATAGTTTATGAATAGGAGAAGTGCAGAACGCTAATATTTTTCAATAATAATGCTTATAAAGTACATTAAATCAATAAATAAAATATTACCCACACTATCATGCATTTGACACACACAAACAAATATATTGATGATAACGATAAAAGATCACAGTTGGCGCACTAAAAAGTTTAAAAACAAAGTAGTTGGTCTTGAGAAATGAAAATGGCGTTCTTATCAACGAGATATTAAAACTTATTATGGTCGAATTTCGACCAATGGGCGACCACTAGTAAAAATAAAATTGCGAATGTATTATTTAATCCTTTTCAATATTTATTTTACTTCACTTACTCCAATATTTTTTATATGAGAGATCATTGAACAAACACACTAATCTCCTGATGGTAAGAAATAACCGTGGCCTATAGACACTACGGATGTTATAGGTGCTATGCTGTCCTGTGATCGGGATGTTAGGCCTATTGTGCAAGTAAGCATTTTTTATTATTCATCTTTATGTTTAACAGCTGCAACTAGAAAACTTCTAATGTCAACTTCCTTTTGTCAATTCTAGGTACAGCTACTTAATCTGCAGAATGCAACTCCATACTTGTACATGACCAGTATACTCGTTATTAAAAAACGAATTTCATCAAGAGCCGGGAATTTAAAGTGGACAATAAAAAAGTAGGTATGCACCACTTATAGCCTTATATAGCAGCTGACGGCACTCGGAGCTGTTCCTGTCCACTTTACATTCGAGATGGTGCTCGTTCACCCAGCTTAGCTGTTGGACTCGTTCTGACATGGCCCGGTCAGCTCGCTCGTCTTCAGTTCCCGAGGGAGAAAACACTACTCCTGGCTGCCTGAAGACATAAGCAAGTAATATTTCATCAAACCAAACAAAACAAACAGAACAAAACCAATTATATTTAACATTAACAATAGAATTTCTACTTTTTGATTTCACATCCCGACTGATGTGGTAGCAGCAACCAACTAGACACTGTTCGCGGCTTCGTCCGCGTATTGAGCTTTCCCTCTAGAGCCCATTGTGAAAAAATATCTTCTGGTCAAATTAATTTTAATGCTGAAATGCATTAAATTCTGTTCAGTTGTTTTATTACAAGCGATTCAGAGAACCTTAAATTGATGCAGTCAAACATTATCGATCCTTGTTTCCAGCGCAACTAACATTCCGTAATAACTTTACTCTGTTGTCCGTACCGCCTATTGTACCAAACGAACGTCTACTGTGTTTCCTCCTATTAATTTTTGAGGAATTTATTTTTAACAGATATAAGCGAAGCTACTTTGAAACTCTAAAACATAAGGTTTTCTTTGTCACACAATAATGTGATTGATTATTATTATAAAGTATCTTCACGCCCATATCCCCGAAGAGGTAGGTAGGCAGAGGCACAACCAGGGCACCCACGACTAGCCGAAGACACTAAGTCCCACAATGAGATAGACTGTGGCAAGCCTTATCGCCAACCGGGCACTTTTCGAATCCGAAGCAACATTTTTTTATTAGAAAATTGGAAAAACCCAATTTTTTTTTGTTGCCCGACCCGGGATTTGAAACCGAATGAGGTCCCGCCTCATGCAGTCAAGTCTAACAACTGAACCGCTAGACCACAGAGGCGATTATACTTTTGTAAATATAAAGTTTCATATGACTATTTTTGAACTCGCATCTCATTTCATCTTTACTTGCTGGAAGGATTAGAAAATCATGAAGCTATATTACTATTGGAGGTTACAATACTAACAAAGACCTGAAGATTGATTCAGTATCTTTTTAGTGATGATCACTGGGTAAAGTGTACATCAAATAGCTGTCAAATGACGTGTTTTATATTTGCTGTCTCTCTTGTACTTCTATTGGTCACAGGAGATAGCAAATACAAAACATGTCATTTGATGTACACTTTACCCAGTGATCATCACTGAAAAGATACTGAATCTGCCCCCTAGTGGCATTTCTAAATACTGCTGACTCATTCTAATGTACTGACCTCTCTTTCGTTTTGACTTGGTTAATTAAAATCACAAGATTCTCAGAAGTGCAACCTAAATAAATCTTCATTGTAAAAACTTACTCATGTAAAAACGACATGGCATGTGATTCCACAAAGTCGATGAGTTTCTCCTTGGTCTCAGCCTCGACGTTAGCGAACAGTGATGACGTGTCCATATACTTTATAAACCGCTGAAACAATTTTTATTGTATAGGAAGGCAAACAAGCAAACGGATTTAGTGATAATATTTCTTATCGTCGCTCATACACAATAGTGTATTGCTAACCTAAAGATGTAGGTAAGCCTCTTGCGTATGTTTACCTGCTATCCTACTCATCAAACCGGAAAATGGAAAACCAGCATTTATGGTATGGCAGTTGATACAATAAAGGCGATGTTGCAAATTCGTTTTACTACATTTACTACACATGTTATCCATGGTGCTCGATTAACCTTTTTTTATATTTAATACCATAGCGAAGAAGCAGGCGGCAACCGTTGCCATTGACAACATACTGGTGCGTCGCTATCATGATGCTATAGACACGGCCGGAATCTCAAGCCAAGTGTCAAAATTAATCAAACTTTTGTGTTCTTGTCACACGCATTAACCTGTTCGTTTTTATGTTAAGTGATAAGATAGTGGACACGACTTTCATGATGGTAAGAAAGAATCGTGGCCTATAAACACCGTCGATGTTACCGGTGCGTCGCTATGCTGAGGCTGGGATTGAAGGCTTATTGTGCAAGTCTACTTGGCTACCCTACCCTCCAGAACGGAGTCAGAGTCATTGTGGAGGCAGGAATAGGTTAGGCGATGGATCCCTAACCCGGATAATTTACTGTGCAGTAAGTAACTGGTCTTGTTAATAATGACCTATAATATTACCATTGCTCGCTTCTTACGAGTTACCTGACATAGAGGTGGATGATCTACTCAGCGGACCCGGGTTAAACAGCACATCAAATGGGAATCCAATTCCTAAGAGTCATACTAACCCTTATTTTAAAAACAATAATCAAAAAACATTAAAATTCGGTGGGAAAACCTATTCTAGAGTTTGAGCACTTTTATAAAGAAATCGCGTCATAAGCAAACTGTTGCGGACAACCCAGTATCAAGGTGGTGTGGTTGGAAACTATTACCCCGCCGAGTGGTGAGAAGGCGGAATGTAGATGTAATTTTCATAGTCGTGCGGATCTTTCCAAGTTCGTACGGGCAGTGGGTAACATTACATTGCTGGTACTGAATACCTTGACAAACTCCTACATTCATGTTATCTGAAGAAACCTTGTAAAATTGACTGTTAATAAGATTAAATATTGAATTAGGTATTGTAATATTTACCAGCAGATTAAAGTGACTTAATAAAATGAAAGTATTTATCTTTTACACGTTTAAGATGTACAGTCAGCTTCAATTATGCAGATATTAGATGAACTAAGTACTTGATGATGATATTGGTATTCGTCTACATATAATATCCTAAGCCATAAGTTCTCCAGTTTCGGTCCTGGCGTATTTTTGAAGTGATAACTTTGCGGCGTTGCGCACTTTTTTTGGAATAGGTAAAAATTTCTAAACTCGCGTCAGGACACGTGATCTGATCGAAAATTCGTAAGACGGATGGAGAGTAAACAGCCGACACGGCATAGGCGAACATGTATGCCTGCGCCTGCTGTTTCGTTTAGACGGCGCAGGGCGCTTGCGCGAATGTTCGTGTTGTCATGTTTATGTACGATAGCGCAATAAATGAATATTGTATTCTACCACATAAATTATAGTACTTTCATACTGATAATTAAAGCAATTCGTGCAAAATTACTCCCTAACCATTTCAAAATATCAAAAATGCACAACATTAATATTCACATTTTGACTTCCAGAGTGCAACCCGTCGTTTTTTTTTACACAGGAAACCTGGACCTACCAAGTGAATGGCAATAGTATTTACCTGGTACTGCCTCTGCACACGTTCGGAGAGTTCGTCGACGGACATGACGGCGGAGCACTTGATGACGTCCATGACAAAGCTGTGAACGAACCCGCGCGTGTCGCGGTCCACCTGCGCCGGCAGCCGCGGGAAACGCAAGCGAAACTCGCGCTTCATACCCTCGTTCACCGACGCTGGCACTTTGAACTCTGGGACTTTGCGTTCTGGTGTAATTTCTTGATCATCTAAAAATTAAGTGCCTCATTTATGGTGTATGTGAACAAAAAGATTTTCAACTTCTAGTCTCCAAACACGATTTTATGCAAATTAGAAATCAGAATCGAATATGTTATTTAAGGTACTCTTGAACTCAATACTAGCGAATAACTTTTATTTAATAATAAAGTATTTTATCGGATTCGTTGAATTTTTTTTGCAACTAAATGTTAATAATTCGCCAGTATTGTGTTCAAAAGTACCTAAAATAACATATCCCATTCGAGTTCCCAATTTGCATGAAATCGAGATTCAAGAATAAACCTTACTGGGCCTTAATTAAATTTATTTTACTATGCATTTGCCTATTACATATTTCTCTGTATTTCGAGTACGTCACAACAACTAGTACTCACATACCTACCAACAACATATAATTTTATGCGATATCCAAAGTTGTACATTGGTTCACAGTTAACAATTTTGTTTTAAATGATCTAATAAAACGAAGTCTATTCGATTTTCAATGTTAGGCTAGCCAAACTGGATCTGGTTGAATCCACTGTGTTCTCAGGTATAAATTACAATGGGGTTCCTTATATTGAAAAGCTGGCAAATGTGCTTAGTTCAGCAGCAATTGCAGTTAAAAATAACAACATCAACCGATGTTGAAACGGGCCGAATAGTATATTTTAGCTATTTTCATAGTCCAACGTTTAATGGGATTTTTTTTCAGGGAAATTTTGCAGATATAAATACTACATTTATGTTATAAAAAAAAGAGTTAATTATAACCTTAATGTAAGGAATTCCCTCCGAGAAAAATTCAAAGAAATAAAAATTTTAACCGTGAGTTCTCAATACATTTATGACAATCTGATGTACTATGTCGAAAAAAAATTGTGTACATCTACAAAAAAATGTGATGTTCACGATGTAAATACGGGAAATGAAAATAATCTAGCCGTATACTAAACTAAAAACCCGTCTCTATAAAATTAGTAAATCCTTTTTGGGTCAATGTATACGTTTTTGCAATAGGCTACCTAGTGTCATAAGAGATTATATATCTCTTTAAATAAGTTTAAAAAATGTATATAACAAATTTATGTAAGAAAGGCTATTATGAAATCTCAGAGTATTTAGAATGTGAATATGCTTGGAAATAGACGCTAAATCTCTCACTGCAATTTGTAATGTAATTTGTTATACTTTTTACTTTAGTTGTACATATATAATATAAGAATGTGTTCTGTCTATTTTCTAGTTTATAACGCTACGATTAGTTTGAAAAAAATAAACCCGCTGAGTTTCTTTGGATCGTCTCAGTGTGTGGACGCGATTCCGATCCGGTGGTAGTTTATAAAATGTCAACACGCACAAGTACCACTTGTATGGCCCACGTGAAAAGTTTTTTTTTATCATAAGTAATTTTAGGCCTTTAACTGTTGCCCGCAGTTCCACGAGCGTGTTCAAGTTAGTGAATCTACAAAAACCCGTTGAGTTATTAGGATAAAAATTAACATACTTCCTTCCAAGTCCTAACCTACTTGTATGGCGCTATGCGAGCATAAGAATTGATAAGCAAAAAGTATATAGTTGTTTCACCTGTGCTGATACTCTTTTTGAAGACGCTGAACTTCAGCAGGTTGGGCTTCTTCTGAGTCTCGCTCTGTCGCAGACGTTTCTCCTCGAACTTCGAAAATGAAGAGTGCGGGGCAACTTTAGGCCCACGTTCGGGTTTCTTCTGCTCTGGTTTTGGTAATGTCGCAGATGAGGCTTTCTCTGTCGATAAAATATCGCTCTTATTTACTTGACTTTTGACGATTGTACTTGGCTGTTTGGTATACAGAGCACATTATATATAAACATCTTAAGTGTTACATTTGAGTTCTTTGGAAATGTGCTATATATCAAAAACTGCTAACTATTTATATATTCTAACACAATTTGTATTGAAAGTTTTTATTGAGATATACAGAATGTTTTTTCGAGTTTTAGCTCTCTTATTTCAAAATTCAGAAAGGGTGGCACATATATTATTATTAATTTGAAGTGTTTACATTTGAAACAATTGACTTTGTGATAATATTATTTTATAAACCTTCAAAAGCTTATCTATAAACCTATAGGTATACCTATCTAAAAAGACCGCATGCATAGATTTGAAAAAAGTTTTAGTTCCATGTAGAATGCGCTCCGCTATTTATTTTTATAAAATAATAGTAAAGTGACTTAGAGAATACGTCTAATTATCCCAAGTTTCTACAACTCAACGGAGTCCTAATAGTTTGGAAGTGAAGTAACTGTGATATTCGGACGAGTTCCGCTTTTTTGTCATTCGGCGTTGATCTGGACTCCTTTGCAGAATAGAGCATGTTTCTTTCTGTCTGGCAGCTTGTTAAAAGTGAGCATATGCTTATCGTCCCAACACCGTGACATCCGAGTAGGTGGTAGAGTTTCGCAACGACTTGTCCGAATAGGTACCACTGCCTTACGTATTCCTGCTGCCATAACTTCAGCGCTTCGAGTTGATATGTTCCGGTTCGGAGGATAAGGTAGCCGGTAAAATTACTTTGGGGCCTAACATCCCAGACTCAAGTTTACAACGCATTATTACCACCTTTGGTGACTCAAGGCGGTGTGAATTTCATACCATCGGGTAATTTGTATGCTTGGTCTGCGATCCAATACCATAAAAAAAGAAAAGCTAGCTTGATGAGATTGGATTACAAATACAATAAAGTATTATCTATCACTCGAGCGAAGTTCTCTAGTCAAGCTAGTGATTATCTATATTATTATCTCCATGTCGGTTTAGGCCCTTTGACGAATAGATTAACACTAAACACCTTTCCTATCAAACAGTTCTTAAGGGGGAAGCGTTTATTCGTTTGACATTAATAGCGAAACAATTTACAAAACGTTTGATACTGTTCGAGAAATCTATCTCAATGATTGTCTTCTTCAATAAATAGTATAATATAAAACAAAGTTGCTTCCTCTGTCCCTATGTCCTTTTGTATGCCTAAATCTTTAAAACTACGCGACGGATTTTGATGCGGTTTTTTTAAATAGATAAAGTGATTGAAGAGGAAGGTTTATATGTATATTTTATACCCGGGCAAAGCAGGAGCGGGCCGCTAGTAGAATCTAAAATGCACTATTCTTGTGGTGCGCATACATACAGGATTGTCAAGAACCTTTTTAGTAACTGATTTATATTTAGTCAAAGTAAACAAGGGTGGTATTTTTTAATTATTCCGAGTACCAATATGAGAATGATAATAATATGTTTTATTGTGAAACGGAATTCAAAACACATATTTCTAAAACTCGCAACCTCTACGTTTTCTTATACATTACAGCGACAAATACCGGCTCCTCTTCTGATGGTAAGAGACAAACTTCGCCTACAGAAACCATAGATTTCACTGGTATCTGATAGCCGGAATATTTGGCTACGCTTGCTAGTCTATATAAGCTAATCTGCTTTCCTGCACAGAACATGATAATGTCGCGCACAGACGTTAACATTGCACATCACGCCGATGCCAGATCTGTAGGGTTACTCTTGTTTCCAATCGTTTATGTAATTGTAGATAGGTACCTACTTTGAACACAGCACTAGCGGATTATTAACATTTACTTACAAATAAATTCAAGAAATCTGAAAAAATAATATACTGTTTACTTATTAACTAAATGTTAATTAAAACAGGCTACTGCTTTTAGGATGATTTATTTTGTCTAGTATTAGATGCATTTTTATATTTTTAAGAGCACCATAACACAGTAGTCCGCTATATCTTGTTCAATACTCGAGGGTTGTCTGGAAGAGATCACTGACTTGGCGATAATGCCGCCTTTGTGTATCTTACAATTTAAGTTTTATTTGATGTATTTGTAATTTGTCTGTATTTGGTGCACAATAAAGAGTTGTATTGTATTGTTAATAATTCGCCAGTAGTATTGTGTTGAAGATTACCTAAAATTACATACTCGATTCCAATTTCCAATATAGCGTGCTTTAAAAGTAATCCTACTGATACGTCTCTTGTGTCAAGGCCATTTGACTCCAGCTAATAAAGATTTATAGCCCGTTTAGCTAACTACTAGAAGCTCAAATTTATTTCCCTTAGTAGACACTGTTCAACTCGTCATACGAATTATTTATGGAGACGCTAGACGATTCCAGCGGCCCTGGCCAGTGCCATCTGACGGTTACAACTTACGGGCTACGGCCCTGTAGTAGATAACTGTCACGCGGATAACACGAACAATTGCCAGTAAGATAGAATTACACGCGCAGACGATTGTTATGCAAATAATCGGTTATCTTTTGATATCTTACGTACTTATCTGAAAGTGACATTCTTTACTTTTATTAACATGTTGAACATTCAAGTGGGTAAGTGGATGACGTCATAAGGAAGGACGTCCGTATCCCTAGCGTTGTTTATACTGAACAACGACCAATTGAAGCTTAAGTTGATCCCGGCGTTTGACGTAAAGATATAGAAATAAAGTACTTCTTAACTAATAGAATAGAGTTAATGTAGAAAAGTTCTATCACTAGTGGTCGAGTGCAGTGCTCCAATATGTCAACTATCTTAACTACTCTTGCCGCCATAATGATAAAGTCGGAGGATCGGGCACCTATCCGGTAGACTTAATTGGTCAGTGGCCTAACACCTCGACCACAAGACAGCGACACACTTACAACATCTTTGGTGGTTATAATCCATGGTTATCTCTAACCATCAAGAGATCCATGTGCTTGTACTTATCTTTATGTATTGTTACCTATATCTTATATAAAAAAAAAGTTTGGATGTGTTGAAAAAGTAGTGCCGTCATCAACCTAGTTGATAATAAATGTTAAAATCCCTAGTTTTTGAAATTTAATTGGTTGGTGACGTTACTGTAGTTTATTGGAAATGGAATTGAGTACTAAGTGACAAGACATCATGTTCTGACAGCCCTAAAAGTGTTTTTTTACCTTCAATGAAAGAAGATAGCAATAACTTAAAATTAATTTAGTGAGTGTACCTGTAACAAAATACTACTACTTTCTAACTATTTTACACGTGTTGCTGCAAATGATAAAAGTCCAATAACTTTCTATTTCCTACAGCACTTAAGCCTATTTTTATCATTTATAAACATGTAACATTGAGACCGCTGAACAATTAATTGAATATACATTGTTTTCTCAGATAAGAATAATAAAATATATAAAACTTACTTCTGGGTTAATCATTAACAAACTATACCAAGGGAAGTTATATGTTACAACTACCTATATAAATAAGCTAACGTCTCCAATTCCCGACAGAGGCAGGCATATCGTAATGTGCTTATTCAATTTATTTGAGTATATAGTTAAGTTACCTATTATATATACTAGTATTGATTAACACTCATAACACAACCATACATTTGTTCCATGTTGTTATTGTTCGTTTATTTTCAATGATGCTATTATCCAGTATTATAAAATTTTAAGTTAAGATCTCAGTCATAAGGCAACGACGCAACAGTAACATCTATGGTTAAACACCAATGCGACGACAAAATGGCAAAAAAGTTGGTCTTTTTTTGACTTGGACACTATTCGGACAGCTGTCAGCTTGTTGTATATCTTATAGTGAAAACATAATAAAAGGGCAGTTTTAGCACACTCCCACTATAATGATTCATGGAATCTGTGAATGTGAATAAATTGCTTCTGTAAATCACAAACTTTTAGTTATTTTTATATAATTTTCAAAATTAACCTTAAAATGTAAATTTGCATGACGCTTAAACGACTCAAATGGCTACTAGTACTTTTAACAACATTTGCATGTAAGACTGCACACTTAATCCACCCTATTTGCAAATAGATGAATTTGAATATGACTTTAAAAACTGAGTCTTTTGAGACTTTTTTGAGCCTGATGATTTAGAACATTATTTCAAAGTTTTATCTCAATGGTGTTCAATACTGTATACATCAGAGCTAGGCTCAAATCTTAGTGTTGAATATTTTATGTAAGTATTCCATTTGCATAATGTAATTTATAGCTATTATGAAATATACTTGACTGTCATACTTATCTACTCACTCTTAACTAGCCACTAACTATGAAAGGTTGAGGTGAGGAGCACACACTCGTATGGCCTTTTGACTCAGTGTGTCCACAAAGTAGTATTAAATAAAGAGGCCAGAATGACGCTAATGTTGTGGAGGATATGATCTGAATTTAGCTATTTTGTATATATTTTTTACTTACTTATTTTTAACAAGCTGTTGTAAATAAATAACTACCCAAAAATTTGTCTTATGCGTGTAAACTACTTTTGGCGCTTTCTTTAGAAACTGTCCTCTGGTACAGCAACATCATCTTTATTTCAAGGGATATTTTTCTTAACACAGAGTGTGTGCTATTTACCTGTACCCTCCATACCATTTACATAACACAGATACTAATGTCACTGAAAAATTGAAGGCAAATTGTTAGTTGCATTAGTTTCGGTAATTTTCACATTGGTCACCTCAGCAAACTGAACTTGAACTGTCTTTTTCTGTTTGTGCTACAGTTGATTCAAATCACAACTATAAACATTATCAATAAAAAATTAAAAATTACCCCAAAATATTTAATTCCTCGGTAGCTCAATGGTTATAGCAATTGTCAGCAAGAGACAAAAGGTTCAAATCAAGTTTGAGGTAAAATTTTCCTCAAAAATAGATAAAATTAATCCCAAACATGGTAAAACTCTCTGTTCATGGTAAACTTTAATATCAAACAACTATCTAAATAGGCAACTGCTACTTTAAGATTTAAATTGGCGCTACTCTTTCACCCCCATTTATAAAAAAACTTAGGGATTTCTGGAAAACTTGACCAACCTTGGAGTCACTAAGCAAATATAAGTGACACTTAAATAGGTCAATGTTACGTTTTCCGTTTTTAAATCTTAAACATAAGTTTAATGTCATTGATATACAGCAATCTGAATAACCATCAAATGATATCACTGCAGTTAAATGATATTACAACATACAGTTTTATCTGTTGGATCAACCTTGATGGTAACACAATCAGTTATGTCAAAATATATTACTGATATAATTGTTAATACAGTTCAAATATTGTTTTGTTAAGGTTAAATTTGTTTTGTCTTGTTTATAGAATGGATAGAGATAATAATTTTCAACTGTAACATTATCTAATACTTGTTAGACTTTGTTATAACTTATAATCATGTATAAGCTTGTACTTAATATGTAAGCATTGAGATGCTAAGCTTCAGATATAACTGTTTTAAACCACAACTTAACAGTAAACACTATGACTTATTATGTGACAAAGTTTGAAGACAGGATTTTAGTACTATGACAAAAAATTACTTGAATCCTTTTGATATGACAATTATTTATTTGTGGAATATGTGTGTTAAAAAGATGTAACAAAATTATTTAAGTGGTCCAACATATTTTACTACATTGTGTGTAAATAATTTATTATTTATAAGAACTCATTTTTTAATTACATAGGTACATTTACTCTAGTAGCTATTGTAAACTACCACTGTTCCCAAAACCTGGCCAGTCAAAAGAAGAAATGGCAAATTTAACTCCTGGGCAACCAGGTGGGTAACCTATCTGCCTTGTACTGTCCAAACTTTTATTGAAACGGACATTACTTTGCTGAATTCATTCAAGCAAATGTAGAATAACCATTTGAGTCATATAAAAGCAAAGGCAGCAACATCCAGTATGGGGTGGAACTGGATGTTCCTGCCTTTGCTTTTATATGACTCATTTATTTTGTTAAATGTAACCTTTATCACCGTTTTTTTTTAATGTTGAAGGTATGGTGTAGCTGGTACACTAACTTTTACATCTAAATCTTCAAATCTTCAAAACAGAATTAACATATTTTATTTATTTCTATCATGACCAAAGGGCGCAAAGGGCGCAATGGAGCAAAACAGGTTTTTTTTAGAAATGAATATAATATAAATATCAAAAGTATACTAATAACACAGATCTATTTAACATTAGCAGATAACATATTTTACATTTAAGTAAAATATACTTATCAAAACTGGCTACAATTAAATTCCAAAGTTAAAGTAAGTGACTATAAATTACAGGCAACAAATAAATATATCTAAGTTCTAGAGATTTATTTTTAAGGGATCACATATTATACCTGAGTAAATAAACAATAATTGTACTTAGTTAAAATTTATAAAATATGTTTAAATATTTATTATAGTGGTAAGGGTTATTCTTGTAAGTATTACATATTTAAACAATAGGCAATGCTATGTTCTCAGCAAAATACTAAAGTACAATATTTGTTTGTTTAACCTTAAGGTATACAAAATGTAAACAATCACATAAATTTAAACTTATTTTTTTAGAAAATAGTTACAGAGCAACACAAACAAGGCCCCATGTAAGTGCCATATATGCCCATGACTTGAAAGAAT
>NJDC01000097.1:443704-454886 GCA_002245475.1 Calephelis virginiensis
CCGCAAATAAATAATTTTCATTTCATTTCATTTCATTTCATTTCATTTCATTTCATTTCATTTCATTTAAAATTAAGTTTTGCTCAAATAATTTTTGTGCAGAAGAACTGCAAGAAACCAATTCAATTAAATAAGTGGCAATGGGACCACCTTGGAATTACAATTTTTCAAAGACAAAAAAAAAAATTAAAACTAGTTTGGAAATGACGGAGAAATCCAATAACATACATAGAAAAATAGAGGAGTAAAGCACATAACCACCTCATTTTTACAAATTTGGTTAATATAAAGTAATTAATATAATAAATGTACAAACCAGGATTATAACAGCTAGACTATGTATCTTCCTACTCTACCACAACCACAACACTACACTCTCCTACAACATGTTTCTATTACAGATATGTAATGATTTTTAAGAATAGACAATAATTCTAAGTCAATTATTTACTCCATTAATAATATATTATCACCATTTTTTATTGAATCTGGCATTAGTTGTAGAAGTCCATTATAATACAATCCTTATCAGATGTAGATGTAGTGTGATGTGTATGTATAACTTCTATTTTGCTAAATATTATTACATATTCAATTCTTTGTTTTCGGTTAACTAACTTTTACATCTCAATCTTCAATTAGCAAAACAGAATTAATAAAATTTGGGTATCAACAGGATACCCTGTTATCCAGCCAGGAAATCTGCCAAACTTTTTCACTTTCACTAACAGGGATATGTATCACTGAATAAGTAAACAAGTACATACCGGCTCGTCTTTGTCGCTGGACCTGTTCTCGATGACACTTTGAACAATAACCCTGCCATTGTGGGTTACCAAAGTAATCGCAGCCATTCTTGCATTTCAAGTCGCTCTGATCGAAGCGTAACGATGGCATCTTACATGCAAAATTCATATATTTGTAAGACCTCTGAACATTTGGACCATACCACATTATAACTAGAGAATTCTTAAAAAATCCCTACTAATTCAAGCCCCAAAGATGTAAACTTTAAAACTCTACATTCAAAAAGTCTCCCATAAAAAGATTCTACAAAAATTTCAACCCATTGTTCACAAAAACAACAATGTAAAATTTTTGGAAGTTCAATTAAATAATTCAGTTTCATCCCAGTTTAAGATCGTAACGATGATCGTTGAACGATTTCCACCGTTATATAGGCTACGCTTATCGTAAACGTACTTGAGTTTCTTGTAGATAACTAGATATATTGGCTAAAGTACAATTTAAATGTACGAACAAAGAAAATATGACATATACGTACCTTTTAATAAAAAACTAATCGTGTACTCGTTTATAAATTGATTTTAATAGTCATGTTAAATAAATAGCAATAGGTTTTGTTCACAAATAAAACAGGAATTAAAATTAATGGAAATTAGTTTATTTTCTTTTTTGATCAATGACATTAGAGTGACAGCAGACGTCTGTCAGCGGTTGTCATAGTGATGAATTACTTTTCATCGCTTTAAATTAAGACACTAACATTTTTTGAATACAGCCTGTGATTAGATGCAATAATCAAACTCGTGATTTCATTTTACGAAAAGTTAAATTTATTCTTGCTCCTAAAAGTCTCTTGCGTGTTGGCAAGCTGTGATACCATATATCATTGGTTGGTGGGTTCATCATCAGCACGCTTCCATGCTCCAACATAACGGTAACTGCAAAGAATTATTTTAAAGTTTCAGTTATAAATTTCTAAATACAAAATAAAATAAGTATACCCAGGTATCTAATTTACACCAACTTTTCTATTTTATAATTTTAACTAATAAGTTTTGTAAGAACAGGGGTGTGACTATGTAACTCAGTTACCAACTCAAAACGGATGAGTGTACATCAAATTGCTGTCAAATGACGTGTTTTATATTTACTATTTTTAGTGACTAACAGAAATACGATAGAGATAGCAAACCCAAATGACGTCATTTCATGTACACTTTTGCAGTTTGAGTTGGCAACTGAGATACATAATCACCCCCCAGAAACTTCTTCATTTCTCCATTTTACCTAGTTACCATGGTAATTACGTACAAACCAAAGTACAAACATTTTGTAGAAATCCGCGAAGGTATCTAAAAATTTCGATACCAGTGTAAGGAATTCATTAAAAATGGATTATAAACAAATTTCAGATGGACAATATACGAAAACTATTTATACGATGGTAAGAAAAATGCATTTCAAAACCTATTAATATAAGGAAATTATCCAAAGTTGTAGACTTCATATTACTCTTCAGGTAGAAATACAGGATTTAAGGTCATAATTTAGCTGTAGCAAGTAGGCTTATTATAGCAAACGTTCTTTCTGAAAAGTTTACATTATATGGTTTAAGAGAACATGTAATAATATGAAAAAGGGAACAAATAGAATCTATTAAAATATATTTAAACCCACGAAATATTGGCGATATTTCGTGGGTTTAAAGGGTCGTGAAAGCTAAAATTTAGGATAGGTCAAATCATGTGACAGATAAGTACAAGCTATAGATAAACCTCATCACTTAGCCTCATCATAACTTTTCTGGCAAAAAGTCCTCGAGCGAGACCTATCCTATCCCAAACATTGTAAACTTGCAATTTAGGTAAAACTTAAATATTATTTTAAAAAATATATACAATAATAAATAAATTTACCATCGATTAAATATTATTATGTAAAATATGTGTGTTATACCTGTTTGGTATATTTTTATTATATGTTATATTATATATGCAACCTTTGAATAATTTATTACGATTTTGAGACTTGATAAACTAAATACACATTATTTATACTTAAACGAATGAACGTAATATTGTTATCAAAAACGTAATAATGTAACGATGAATGTTAATCTCTTTTATTGCAAGTTAAATATTGATACTGTAAAATAACGTTATTGCACAGTAGGTAAACATTAATGTATATAATACATAATTTAAGTTTATGCAATGTATGTAATTTTATGATATTATTTATTTAATCAAAGAATGAATCATCGTTATCGATGCACTTTTGCCACCTCATTGGTACCTAGTTCATTCATTTCTTTACTAAAAAAAACTACGAAATCAATAAAATAAAAGACGTTTGTTGTAATTGTACGTACCCACGTAGACATTTGTTGTAAGACCGCCTCGTTGGTCGAGTGGCTAGCGTAAACGCCAGCTAACTACACCGATCAACCGCGAGGCTCAGGTTCGATTTCCGACGGAGGCATGCATTTGTGTGATGAACATTTGAACAGTTGACTAACACCCATAACAAGCATATTATTTGCTTACTTTCGTGTTAGATTCAATTTGTGTAATTTGTCCAGGGATATTTATGGACATTAATATTGTCTGGCCAGATTTTTTTTTTATCGAACCATAAACAAGTTTACAATGTCGCTTATTATATAAGTACCTAGAGTTACATAATGTTACTTATTATAAACTCGACATGTTGGTTACAGCTTAATTTTTTATATGTGATGGACGCGGGACCAATAACATTTGTATGTAAACATTTACACAGTTTCAAGGGAACTAAACTTACAGATTTATACTTTAAGTGGTAAATTATGTTTATAAAAATACGCTATTAATCTCTCTCTATTTAATTAATCAGGGCAAGTAACTTTGTGTATGTTCGTATTTGTGTGTGTAGATTTGTGTGTGTTTGCGTGTGAATGTGTATTATGCTAGTTTATCTTAATTTAGGTAATACATATAACAGTGTGAAATTTTAATATAATATTTAATTTAAAAATTAAAAAAATGACTGTTTAAATGTTGTGTTTCAATTGCATTATTTGAGAAAACTGTAATGAATGACACCAGCGCTAGTTCACCAAACACTTGCAAGTAACTTTCATTGGACAATTTTAGCTTGGGGCAGGATTTGGCTGGCTTACCAGGGTCCAATTATTGTTATAAGCGCTTCTGATTATCGTAGAGAATCAAATTTTCATCACAATTTATGATACGATTTAAAAACCCTTTAATATTGTGCCGGTGAAGTAATGTAATGCAGCAGATGACGCCCGTTTCTTTCACTTGTGTGTATGTTTCTCTTTTGTCATGGGCCAGTCAGTTATCACGTGTAAAGTTGGTGACAATGGCTGCGCGAAATTTCTTTAAACAGCCTTGGCGCGAGACCAGAACACTCTTGCTCTTGCAAGCGGGACTATGTGCTGGGATTTTGGCCTATTAAAATAAGAACTAGAGCCAGAGTTACATTATTTTTTAAGAGTGCTAGGGTTTTCTATTCTTGTGTGTTAGGTGATAAGATATTGAATAAGCACACCTCTCATAACGGTAAGAGGTGACCGTGGCCTATAGACACCATAGATATTGTAGGAGCATCACTGATTTGTGGCTGAGGTGATACGCCAGTTGTTGACCTCTACCCGGTCAAGGTCAGCACGGCACTTTACAACCGTTGGTCTGATTGGTAATGACACATTTAACCTTTGTTCGCCTCCTCTATCTGTCTCTCAGGAAAGTCGTTTTGAAAGCCGACGCGACTGCTCAACTTTTAGATAATTAGTTGGTTTTCGTTGGTCGAGTGGTTAGCAAATACGCTTAATGCCTCCGAAGCCGCAAGACTTGGGTTGGATCCCGACGGAGGCAACCGATTTTGTGATTTAGCATTTAGATGTCTATATTTCTGGGTTTATTATATTGTTTGTTTATTAAATTTGTTTCCGTATTTATTTAAGCAATTCTATTAATTAATATTATTGATTACCATCCATATATTATATATCCATATATTACATACAAGCATTAATTTGTTACCATTTGTGTCATTTCTCTAGAGATACCATAAGATATTTAACTCCTTTACAACTACCTGAATAAGCGTTAGGTTTATAACTGGGCATCAAAATTATTTAAAAAGGGTGTGAGGGTTAAACCCTTTGTGTACAGATTGAAAGACAATAGATACTAATAGATACATCTCCAAAGGCTTACTACACCTTGAAAAACCGAGAAGTATTCTGTTTTAACCTTGTAGATGTAATGAATCTCTGATATAAAATTTTCAAAATCAGGGAGTGATAATGACTGATACCTTCACACAATTACATAACAAAAAAACAATGTCCGCCGCTCCTACGCGGAAACAAACGAAAACTGATAAACGAATGATATCTGCGAAATGTTGAATCGATGCAACCCGTTACTGTGGGTAAGATAAGATTAACGACACACTGATAGCATTATGACTTTGTTGGGAGAATCATTTTTATGAAATATGCTTGGCCCAAAAAACGTTGTCTCCATTGATTGTATAATGATTTGATGATTCACAGATCACACTGACAATTACTGTTTGCATACCTATAGCTATTGTTAGGAATATTAGTTATTTTCATTGTAATAGATAAAAATAAATAGATATTCCTGGACAAGTAACACGAATTGAATCTTACCCCAAAGTAAGCAAATTATATGCTTGTGTTATGGGTTCTAGTCAACGATTCTAATACATAGAAATATTTAAATAGATACCAGAATAAATATAACAAACACCCAGACCCAGAAATGCAGACATCTAAATGTTCATCACACAAATGCCTGCCTCCGTCGGGAATCGAACCTAAGCCTCGTGGTTGGTAAGTATGGTTAGGCCTGGTTGTTTACTTAAGCTTGCTGTTGATACTTTTCTAAACCACCATAAATTATATTTGTTCCACTTTTAAACACGGATAACTAGAACATTTCGCATCGGTTCATTGGCTCACATATCTTGTTCCACAATGTACATGTATAGTATGAAGAATTTTTGAATACAGTCAGCAAAACTACTAAATTGGTTTTTTTGATTTACGAAATGCTCAACTCTTGTTTAACATTTTAACATGTTTTTGCTACTAGTCACCCTGGCGGACCTTTTATTCGCCTATAACGTGTTATCTTAATATATATAAATCTCGTGTCACAATGTTTGTCCTCGATGGACTCCTAAACCACTTAACCGATTTTAATCAAATTTACACACCGTGTGCAGTTTGGTCTAACTTGAAAGATAGGATAGCTTACATCTAAATTTTTCGCGAGCGAAGCCGCGGGTAACAGCTAGTAATGTATAAATTAATAGGAGACGTTGGTCTGCTATTTTATTTAAATGTGATTTTAGTAAAAAAAATTGGATTGAGTCTTGTCACTTAGGGGTATGAAAAATAGATAGTAGCCCATTCTCACACCTAGGTACTGAATATGCATGCTGAAAATCGGTAAAGCCGTCGGAGGAGTACGGTAACTAACTTGGTGGCGTATTAGTTTTATATGTAACATTTTCGCTTCAGCATATTTTTAGGGGCGAAGGCGAAACCGATAAATCCAAGCATTAAAAATAGTACAGCCGTTCTTAATTTGTAAAAGGATGTGACCCAACTTTATTACTTTTTATTACTTTTAGTTCAGAGTCTTAGGGCCACTTGCAAATTACCGGGTTACATTTAATATTGAGTTAAACTTTCAAATACAAGGTGACTTAACCCTAGTTAGATGCTAACTCAGCATTAAATACTTAACCCAGGAACGTGCAAGTGGCCCTAAGAGAGCCAGTTTGCACGTTGCAAATTTGAAACAAACGAAAAAAACTCTTCAGCTCTATCATATTATTAATTAATATGAATTTGTTTTAGAGAAGATTCTAGCTCTAGCAAGAATTAATTAATATTTGCTTAAGACAGCCGGGATTTGCAATTAACCAACTAACACTTTAATTTAACCTTTGCTTGAGGACCGTTAACTGTATTATCGCTTGCCATTGCCATGTTTGTTACTTTAAATGGACAAAGACACTCTAGACTGAGCTCAAAATCCGTATAAAATTATCAGAGTTATTATCTCAGCCACAAATTTTATGCATGTAACATAACTCACACGTAAAACATGTGTTATGTTGAGCATTATTTACTATGTTAAATAGCGTATTTAATTATTAATACATGATTATCGTGGTGACTTTTGTTTTTTTTTCTTCGTTGAAAAGATGTAAGTGGAGAACCTTCATGTTATCGATATCAAGGACAAAAGAGCTTACTTAAAATCGTTATTATTTTTCGTGGACAAAATTTAGGGGCAGGTGATACTAACAATAAATTATTGTAGAAGTACTAGTTCTGTTTTTTTTTTCTTTACTATAAAAGTCGTATCGATTCTTATTTCTCCTAAAACTTATCTTGCTGATTTTTAATTCTTATCTAACTGCTGCATCACTCAAACAACAAACATCACAAGTAGTACAATATTTATTATAACGCTTTTGTTTTTTTATTTGTAGACGTGTTATTTTTGTTTCAGATAAAAGAAACGAGATATGAAGATGCCATCAAAGCGTTAAATGACGCAATTAATTTCAATCCAAATAGAGCCGGACTGTCGCTACTTGGATACTGTTATTATAGAATTCAATCATTTGTTGAAGCAGCTAACTGTTATGAACAACTGTCGGCTATGCATCCTGATATTCCAGAGTATAGATTATATTTTGCTCAAGCCTTGTATGAAGCATCTATGTATGATGAAGCCTACAAAAATACCATACAGATAACAGCACCTGAATTAGAGACTAAAATTATGAAACTGCAGGCAGCCATTAAATACGGCGAAGAAGATACAATCACTGCAAAATCATTAGTTGAATCTTTTTCATCTGACGACGTAGACAAAGACATAAACCTTGGATGTTTGTTGTATAAAGAAAATCAATATGAAGAAGCATTGCAAAAGTTTGTAAGAAGTTTGAACATTTTAGGCTTTAATGCTCACTTACATTATAATGTAGCACTATGCTATTTTCGTCTAAAAGAGTTTCCACAAGCTTTAAAACATATAACACTAGTCATAGAAAGAGGAATTCGTGATCATCCTGAGTTAGCAGTAGGTATGCAAGCTGATACTTCCGAAGTGAAATCAGTTGGCAATACTTTGACTTTGCATGAAACAGCACTTACAGAGGTGTTCAACTTAAAAGCAGCTATTGAATACCACTTAAAAAACATAGAAGCAGCTCGAGAAGCACTCTCTGATATGCCACCAAGACAAGAACACGAATTAGATGCTGTAACACTTCACAATTTAGCTCTTACGTCGATAGATATTAAACCAAACGATGGTTTTGAAAAACTTCATTTTCTTCTTCAACAGGATCCTTTTCCATCAGAGACATTTGCAAATTTATTATTGCTTTACTGCAAATTTGAATACTATGACTTAGCAGCAGATGTGTTAGCTGAAAATGCTCAATTTACTTACAAATATTTGACACCTTATCTGTACGATTTCTTAGACGCAATAATAACAAGTCAAACGTCACCTGAAGAAGCTTTTCAAAAATACGAAGATATTGCATCTAAACATGCTGAACAACTACGAAAACTTACAAAAGTAGTTCAAGAAAGTCGTTCTCAAGGCGACAACGATCAAGTTAAGAAGGCAGTGGTAGAATATGAAGAAGCTTTGGAGCGATATATTCCGGTTGTTATGGCTCAAGCGAAAATATATTGGGACATGGAAAACTTTGGTCAGGTTGAAAAAATATTTAGAAAATCTGTAGAATTTTGCAATGAATCAGATATTTGGCGTTTGAATGTCGCTCACGTATTGTTTATGCAAGAAAGTAAGTATAAGGAAGCAGCAAGTTTTTATGAGCCAATCGTAAAAAAACAATATGATAATATTTTAGACGTAAGCGCAGTTGTTTTAGCTAATTTATGTGTTTCCTATATAATGACCTCACAAAATGAAGAAGCTGAAGATATAATGCGTAAGATCGAAAAAGAAGAAGAACAACAAATTTTCGAAGATCCGCAAAAGAAATTTTATCATCTGTGTATCGTCAACTTAGTTATTGGCACACTGTATTGTGCCAAAGGTAACTATGAGTTTGGAATTTCTAGAGTAATAAAATCATTAGAACCTTTCAATAAGCGGTTGGGTACTGACACATGGTTTTACGTCAAAAGATGTTTTGTATCTTTTCTTGAAAACCTAGCAAAACATTTAATTGTCGTTAAAGATAACACTATAAAAGAATGTTTGCAGTTTTTGGAAGGATGTGAAACGTATGGGAGACACGTCAGTACAGTCATTGAAAGCCCATTTCAAGAAGACGATGTTAACAGTAAAGCCAAGCAAACAGTTACTTACGAAGCAAGACTTCTCCGATATATGTTTTACAAACTACGCAGCATTGATGATTCTGTAATGATTAACAAATATGAAGATTTAAAATAAATTTACCTGTTGGAATTAACTTTTTATTTGGACCTGGTTTCCTAGCGTCTTTATGTTTCAACACAAAAGGTCTTTCTTGTCCAAAAGAAATTGATGCTATTGGAATACTAGGATCAAGTTCTGGCTCGTTGTCTCTATGTTCTCCCATGTGATCATTGCCATCTTTGTATCTAATAAAAAATAACTCATAAAAATGTAGCAATGTCTTCGGGTATACTGTATTTTAAACATAAAACGAATTGTTGATACCCAAAGATCAACAACTTATGTTCTTTGTAATCAAGATAAGAGCGATCACAGTTCGGTTTAGTTCAGTAATATCTGACAATGAGAACAATAAAACTATTACGTTCTTACAAAACTATTTACCTGTTTACAAGGACGAAGTCGTATTTAATGCCCTTCATTTTATACAGGAAGTCTCGTAATGCCAACACCGACAACGGCCATGGCAACGCTGGCACTGTAGTGCCAGAATATGTATATTTGATGCCAGGATCACCGTAAGCTACTTGCTGCCGTGGTAAAGGATAGATTTTGCCAAATACTCTGAAAAGGTAGTTAAACATCAATATCGAAAAAAATACATATTTTAACCGACCCAAAAAAGGAGAATGTTTTAAGTTTTAATTGTTGACCCGTTGTTTGGGTTCAAAATTGGTCCCTTAATTTTTTTATTGAAATCTTAGTCCGAAAATTTAAAGTAAGATATGCGATATGTCTGATAAGTCACTCCTGAGAGTTATGTTTATCTGGTAAGTATATTCCAAACCTAAGGTATGAAGATTAAAAAGAAAACACGACAAAACTTGTCTTAAAACAAATAAAAAGTATTTACTTAATTTTTGCCAAATCTCCAGTGAAATATTCCAAAGTTTCTTCCAATTCCTTAAATATTCTAGTCGCAATCGATCGCGGAATAGGCACAGAATACTCCATATTCAAACCCTCGTTTTGTATTTCATTCCATGGCACACAACTTACATCAAGATCTTTTAAGAGTTCCGTCATAGCTATTCTAGACTGGTTACTGTAAAAAAACAAGTGTAAACAAGTGTTTTTACTTAAAATTATGCATAATCAGTACTTAAATGTAGCACTTCTAAATCAAAAATTAAAGTTAATTGCTCATCAATATAATAATTGTACCTTTTTGGATATAGATAATTTTGTAGAACAATATGGACATTATACACGCAAGATGTACATTGAGTGTTTGTCCAATAAAGTGAAAACTGAAATAGATTATCAGAAATACAAAAATAAATTCTTATCTTTTCCTAATAGTAAAATTGTCAAATTATATAAGCAAAATTTAAAAAAAATTAGAAAAACCAAATATTACATTTGATGAATACAAACAAAATCTAGAAAAATTAGTGTTGAATAGAATAAATTCAAGCTTAGCATTTAATAGTTTAAAAAAAAGGGACTATATCCTATTATTTCAGTTCAAAGAAAGAAATTTTTTCAAAAACGGACAGAACAGAAAATAGTTCCTGATACTACAGTAAAAAAAAGGTACTATACCATACTACTTCAGACAAAAAACATGTAATAAATCATTAAATATAAATATTAATCAGGTTTTTGGTTAATAAATTTAGATTACTGCATCAAAACATTGCTGGTGCATTAAATAAACGTGATTATCTTCAAGCAGCTGTTAGTGAACTCAGACAATCTCTAGGTAAAGTACATGTTATTTGTCTCTCTGAAATATTTTTAAAGCAAGAATCTGAACAAAATTTTAAACTTGATGGATACCATACAGCTTCTTATTTCTCGCGCAATAACCAGCGTCGTGGTGGCACCTGTATATTAGTAAGTAAAGAACTTAATTTTAAAACTCTGGATTTACAAATGCACATACCATACTCTTTTGAATGCTGTGCAGTGGAGATAATCTTAATATATATAAATTACGTGTCACGTTG
>NJDC01000099.1:5321-24306 GCA_002245475.1 Calephelis virginiensis
CCACCTGGCCCTTAGAAGGGCCTCCACTGCAGAGTTGGCCCTTAGAAGGACCTTCACCACAATCGACTTCCGTTTGGCCTTCTCGGCCCTCCACCGACACATCAAAATTTTGGTTATTAAGTGTATTCATATTTGAACCCACGAGTAGCGGACGAACTACTCAGACCACCACGCCGTTACGCCGCTCCGACGTGGCTAGGCAACTACGATGGGCCTCGCCACAGCACCCAAAGCTGGAACCGTTCGCGACACAGTCAGACCCCTGTGCCATTCAGCCCTCGGCACGGCTCTACACCTTGGCTTGGGGTAATTTTTTATAGAGGTTTTCTTCCTCGCGGCCCGGCCAATTAAGGCAAGACCCTCGGTCCACGATCATAGGCCGATAGACGTGACATCGACACCTCCCGTGGATTACGATATCTCGGGCAAGCCGACAGGGTTAGTGCCAGCAGTGCCCGGCGTTGAGGTACCAATTAGCTTCCCCAAGGTGCTGGCTTGCACCCCGGGTACTGAGCCCCCCCGCCACGACAAGGCTTGGTACCCTGGGGGGGTTGTAAGGAGTAACCTAACCTAACCTAACCTAACGTTAAGCGTCGTAGCTGACACACACACACACACACACACACACACACACACACACACAGACACACACTTTTTTTAATGATTGATCTAAAATGTCAAAAATGTAGCATCTTGTATTAATTTTCTTTCAAACTGTGGTGTAGACTGCTATTTTAGACACAGTGCCTTTTAAAATATAGCGTCAGCTGAAAAAACATTGTCATAGACTTAAACTCAGATAATTACTTGTATTGAACTTCAATAAGGCAAGGTGCTTAGAGTGTCTAAGCCTTTGTACATTTTAAACTATAGACAATTAACATTAACTCAAACCACTTTAATTTGCTATTCTCGAATTGAAAATTAGTCCCCAGGTTTTTTTTAATTGGGTAATATTTTTTTTTGAATCGTATGATATATCTGCTGCTTCTTGACAGAATTTACCGATATCAGTAGAGATATTTGCTAGTTATCGGTATCAGGACGTTACCGGTCTACAGAGTATAAAAGTATTGCAAAAAGCGCTAAGTACTGGTACCGATCCTGTTGCTTCTGTGGTCTAGCGGTCCAGATGTTGAACTTGACTTCATGAGGTCACGGGTTCAATGCTCGGGTCAGGCAACAAAATAAAATGTGGTTTTTTAATAAAAAAAATGATGCTCGGGATTGGATGTGTGCCTAGTTGGCGCTAGGCTTTCCACCTATCCCATTGTAGGACTTCGTGTCTTCGGCTAGTCGTGGGTACCTTGGTTGTGCCTCTGCCTACTCTCTACGGGATCAAGACACTTTTTGTATCGGTTAAAAGTCTTGTCTGATAGTGACTAAGGGTAACATCTTAATAAATAAAATGATTGTGGAAAATAGCATGTAGTCGTAGTATAAAAATTAATTTACAGGTTAATTCATTAATCAAATATAATATCTACTACATCAACAAGAACGATACCCTTGAAACGTCTTAACATATTTTGATAAATTTTACTTAGAACCACTTCAATCATGCCAGCTCTCAAAAGAGAAACCATTCCATTTTTTATAAGTTCTCCGTCAAGTCAAGTCCGGAATCCTTTGCAGAATACGTCTGCCTTCCTGTCCGGCAGCTCGTGAAAGGCGAGCATAAACCTACCGTCACTAACACCGTGACATGTGACTAAGTGGTAGAGTCCTATCGTCTAACCATTCCTGTTGCATAACGTCAGAGCTTGCCGTAGACGTGTTTTAGTTCAGAGGAAAAGGTAGCTGGTAAACTTACTTTTGATCAAGGCCTAGGATCCCGGCCTCAAGTTGGCAACGCACCATTACCACCTTTGGCATCTATAGGTGAATTTCTTATCTTCAGAAAAACCGACTGCTTGTTTGCGTCCGATGTCATAAAAAGTTATGAGGCCACACTACTATACAAATACACATACAAGTCAAACTTGCAACAATATTTGTGCGTCGAGGCTTACTTAAAAGTAGTCGAATATTACAAAATATTTTATTTTCGTTAAGTTTCAAGGTGTATTGCGGGCTTAACAATTAGAAACAAAAAGGTCAGATGACAATATTTAGTATGCGAAGACTTGGATTTTCAGAGTCGTTTTAGAATTTTAATTTAAACTACCATTTTGTATTCATAAAATAAATTCTCCGGTAAATTTTTATTAAAGCAATGTTGACGTAAAGTACGTAGGGCTTATATTAAAATCTTTGTACAGACGAATCAAATCTTTATGAGGGCGTTGCCTGAAATAAACTGTGAAATATAAACAAGGAGGCAGCAGAGCAATACTTAGGTCTATCAGTTTAATTGAATTATTTACGCAAAGTAATGGGATTAAAATATATATTATTTATTATTATTAAACATTTATTATTATTACTTTTTTTATCAATTTATTAATCTAACTACTAACAAATTAAGGTACCCTTATTAAATTAAGGTAACCTTATTTACTTCTTGCAGATATTTCTGGCTTCATCCACATTCGCATTGTCTATCTACTTTGTCAGTCTTTCGTTTGTTATTATTCCACGTTATCGAACTAGCAGAACATGCTCTATCTCGTTTTGACACAAACACTTTCTTTCAACCCAACTCTTTCTCAGATTTTACTGTTACTGACAAGTAAGCGTTACACTTTAGATTTTCCGTTAGTATCCTCATTTTTACCGCATTTATCCTACACTCATGCTTTTCTTGACATACCCAACTCTTGCTTCTATACTACAATATTAGGATGAGCACAAATTAAGCAAAGCGAGTCAAGCTCCTTGGCTCAAAACTCGATTTGAAATAAGTAATCATTCGCTCCATTCGCACTGTTCCCTGCACACAGTCTTCTATCTACATCAACGGTGAACCTTCCATGCCTGCTAAAAGCACAACCAATAAATACATTATTTTCGCATCATTACCACCTTTTGTGTCTCTAGGTGGCGTGAATTTCTTAAAATAAATAAAATAAATACTTGTTTAAGCACCACGTCATCTACTAAAACTCTTACATAAAATGTTTCTCGGATAAATAACAAAAATCCCTTGTAACTGTTAATAATTAATTATACAACATAGTTCAATTTAAAATCTACCCCGAACTATTATTATCACATCAAAGGACACATATTGTGTCGGATCTCGAGCGTCTTAGTATCCTATATCAAAGGGCTGTAATTATTGAATATACTTTGTAGGCTACTCAGTTTTATTGTAATTGTTTTTAGATCTGATTGAAATAAAATTTAACATGTAGATATGTAGGTTTAATCCTTTGAAAATCATATGATGCTAAATTGTATAAAAAAGCAAAAATAGTAATTAGCTTAAGTAAGCAACCATCTCCTGGACTACTTATAAACAGCTTGTGAATATCATTTTGAGTTTCACGAGTCACACAGAGACGAACAGAGATTTGTTAATAAAACACTTTATTTAAAATACTTACAACAAATGTATTTTTTTTCAAAATACGCGAATTATTTTTCAGTTTTTGGCATTTGCGTTATCATTTGTAACCAGTTAGGTTTTGAGTTTGCATTAAGTTACCCGATTTAAAACACGGGGATTAAATTATTCAAAATTAGTCTCAAGCTGTCATAGTTATGCCAGGGTCTTGGGTAAGGCTTTGGCCTCTATGCAAGATCATTCAATGCGATTTGGCGGAAAAGAGGAAAGACACGATTCACTTATTATGTTTCCCAAAAACGAGAAGGAAATGAAAACTCGCCCGTATTGGTACCACCGCCTTACCTGTTCCTGTCGCCATAACGCCAATGCTTGCCATTAACGTGTTCCGGTTCGGAGAATAATGTAGCAGGTAAATTTAATTTTGCTCGCGGCCTGGTCACATGTTGGCAATGCACCATTACCACCATTGGTGTCAGGATATCCGTCGGCTTGTTTGCCTTCCAATATCATAAAAAGTAAATTAAAAAAGTTAAATTACTCGGTTTATAAAGAAGAGGTTCCAATGGTGCCTTTTTTTCGAAAGGTAAGTCATTATTCCGAAGTGGTTATGTACAATTTTTATTAAGATTTGACAAGCGCTGGTTTTTTTGCATTTTTTCTAAGATTAAATTAATCGTCTCTGTGATCTAATGGTGCGGTGGTTGAACTTGGTTACTTTATGTTCAGGTTTTGATTCCCGGAATGGGCAATGAAAACAAACTTAATCAAAATAATTTTGCCCGGGGTGGGTTGTGTGCCCGGTTGGCGATGACTTGCCACATATTTCGTTGTGAGACTTAGTGTCTTTATTAGTTAGTAGTAGTTAGTAGTAGTACTTTATTAGTTAGTATTAGTTTTTTTGTCGTTATTATTTTGCCTACCAGATTCGGGGATACGGGCGTGAAGATACTTTTTTAAAATTAATAAATCTGTTTTTTTAATAGCCTCTTACAAGGTCAGGCAATGAAATTGTTCACTGAGTACAATTTTTAATATTATGACAAAACAGCTAAAAAATAGATTTTCATAAATTGTGGTACTTTGCTTGTGTGTAGGACTTTATCACCTAATCGCAATACACATTGAAGCAACGCGTTTTATGCCACAAATAGTATGTTTTGAGCATTTTTTCACGTTAGATCGTTACCATTATTTTAAAGAGTTAGATAATAATATACCTTTATAAGACTAAACGGAATATTGTAGACACTTGTTTTCCGGTCAACTTTGTTCTATCCGTTCAGTTTTAATGGTAGAGTTTAAAGTATTGTTTTTCCTAGTTTTTTTGAAGTTATACGTGAAGAGCTACCTTTTTATTAATTTTCACTCAAATGAGCCGTTTCTTAGTTACAAATAGTGTAACTAACATGACTTACTATGACTATATAATATAATTCTATCTAATTAGATATTTTAATCACGAATTAGGTTTTAGAATTACGTTTGTGTGATGTTGACAGCAATCACCACCTTAAAGACCGATACTACAAGTAAACGTGGGTTTCGAAAAAAAAAAAATATTTATGTCGTTCATTTTTACCGATCTGTGGTAGATATTCAAAAAAATATTTGCTTTTAATTTTTAGTCACAGAAATTTTAAAAGCCATGTGTGGAAGTGTGTAATTAAATACATGTTTATGTCTAAATCTTGAATTCGATTTTAGAATTAGATTCGTATAAAGTTAATAGTCGTTGCAATCTTAAAGGTCAACACTAATAGGAAGCGTGTTGAAAAATTAGTTTACGTCTTTTATATTCTCGAATTTCATTTTTAAACTTCACTTATTAATATCCCGCTAACTAAATTAGCATACAGAGCCGTCTCTAACAAGCAAGCAATTAGGAGATATTAATCGGTTTTTCCTTGTCATTGGACATCTCGTTTGCATATTCATATGCAGCTACCGTCAGGTGACTTCTATTTTCTGCTTGATAAGATAGCGGGATGATCATTTTCTTTGTTCTTGTTATGGATATTATATTAAGGGGCCATGTATGCTAAAATACGTCAGAAATATACTGTTTTTTTTTCATACAAAGCAATTATGGATCTTGGCGACAAAAATACACAAGATTAAGATTATTATACTTTATAAGACTAGTGTTTCCAAAACACGATTCATTTCACTTTGCTCGATAGAAAAAAATCAAAAAGTTAACCCTTTTTTGAAAGCAATACCCAAGTGTCTACTTCAATTATGAAAATATCGACATCAGATTTAACATAAACATAGGTAAGTATTATACCTAAAAGATAACTGTTTCAATTTTTATATTTTTATTCAAATTACTTTTATAGTGTCAAAAATAGTGATTTGGCGCTTAAGAAATTTACTTTAAAGCGCAATATTTCATAGTAATCATGGAACGGGGGAGTGCGCTATTGGCTCTTCTGGCTGACTAAGTATGGGGCCTTAATGTTTTTAGATTTATCTTTTAATACGATCATATCATAACTTTTGTTTTCCTGACTCTTAAAAGACTATTACTGTTGATGATCATTTATCAGTCAGAAACTTAGATGTCTGAATCCCATTTCATTGCTAAAGAAATTAGAACAAGTAGGTAGATATCCTTGTAGGTAGGTAAATATCGACAAATAAAATAAAAAGAGATCGTGAGTATCCCGTATAAATAATTAAAAATGTTATCCTTGTTATTTTCTAACGCCTAAAATGTTTATGCAATATGTGGCTAGAATACTATCTATCCCTAAAATCACCTTAGTGACGATCACTATCTAAGTATATATGTATTAAAGGTATATAATGGGAAACAAACACACACTTAGTGAAAGAGAAGCGTGAAAGGAAAAGTATGAAACTAGAAGAGAGGTTGGATAACAACTTCGAGTGTGAATTCTTCGAAAACTTATGAATGTGAAGGAAGCAAGACAGGTTTGTCAGGATCGTGAGGTCTGGCACTCGATACTCTCTGCCTAGCCCGTAAGGGACTTGGCGTGAAGATATGTATGTATGTATGTGTAATTTACGCTCATTTCTTTTTTCATCCCTTGACTGAAAACGAGGAGTGTTATATAGATTAACAACCTATCACATCGTGGGTCTTTAGTGTCTTCGGATAGCCGTGATTTTAAGTTTACCTGCTTCTTCGGAGATACGAACGTGAATTTTTTTTTTTTTTTTCTAACATAATCAAAAAATGTTTACAAATATATTTTTTCACAATTCTAACTTGATAAACTAACTTTGATGATATTTTGTATTCAAAAGCTAGTGTTTTTTGTTTTACCTAACTTGATCAAGTTTTGACTAGGTGTTTCATGTTTTAACTAACTCGGATATAGTTCAAATAGTTTTAATCGGCGAAACTATCAAAATTCCGGTATCAAATAAACAAATTGCACTGAAAATAGAAGACGGTTCCTGCAATTTCAATACATTTACACTACTCTGTATAATGTTCGCCAGCTTATCTCGATAAGCATGGATATATCTCAATTTTGCAAATTGATTAGTTGGACAAATTGACAAATTACCCACTCCCGTCGATTTGTCAAACTTTGTATTAAAACTAGCTGTTCCGGCAAACTTAGTTTCACCCATTCTTTTTGTAAATACATACATATTTTCACGTCAAGTGCCTTACTTAGTAAGCAGAGAGCATCGAGTGCCTGCTACAACAGCTCTTTGAATTATTTTGGTTCTCATTCCGTTCAAATGTAAGCCTCTATAGTTCTCTGTAAAGTATATCCTTTGTCTCTGTGTAAAAAAAGTGTATCTGTCCATCTCCTGCTTTAAAGCTTGGGGACTTACCATCTGTTTTCAGCAAAATCGATTCAGTCGTTTTTGAGTTATGAATAGTGTGACCAATACGATTTTTACTGCGGTCTAGCGGTTCAGTTGTTGGACTCGACTGCATGAGGTCCCGGGTTCGAATCCCGGGTCGGGCTACAAAAAGAAAATTTTGTTTTTCCAATTTTCTAATAAACAAAATGTTGCACGGGATAGGATATGTGCCCGGTTGGCGATAGGCTTGCCACCTATCACATTGTGGGACTTTGTTTCTTCGGCTAGTCGTGGGTGCCCTGGTTGTGCCTCTGCCTACCTCTTCGGGGATATCGGCGTGAAGATACTTTTTTTTATAACATTCTCATAAAATAATCGTCCGAATTTCGACATACTACCGTTTTATAATTAAATTAAAAAAAATATGATTCTAATTAAAAATGTTAATTTGTAAAAGACTTTATAACCACGTCAATGGTTTCGAATATTACCTTCAGATTCAAACTAACAACTTTTTTATCTTGTTAACCAATTCCTAAAATGGAGGTTTAAAATTCGCACGTGTGTATTAGTACGTTTGTTCTATGATAAGGCTACAATAATTAGATAATTGGTTTCGACGGTTCTGTTATGGATAAAAGGTTGTTATGGATAAAATAAACTTGATTTTTTTTACCTATAAATCCATGTGTCGGTAAAATATAAACTTGTTCAAGATACGATAAATGATGGTAGGCGGTCACAGGCCTTGGGCCTACACCACCACAGCCTACAGGTTAGCGTACACGCCAAACTCCGCCGACCAACTGCCAGGTTCGGGTTCGGGTCCTGTCGGAGGCAGACATTTGTATGACTAAAGCATCATCCAGATGGTTGTAATCACGCCCCAATCAAGCCTTTCACAAAGGTGAACTTAGTGGAATCCATGTTTGTAACAAATCAAAATTTGGAATAAATCTACATTCTACACGAATGCAAACCAATGTTTACAAGGAATATTTTAATCCATGTGGAACCCCTATAAAATTGAGGTCTGCGTTTCTGTGTCTAGTTGTTTATTTTATTATATTATGTTTGAACATTTCTATGTAGCTATTAGTTTGTTGATATAAGTATATAAGTTGTTTACTTTGAGGTTTGGTCGTTTTTGCTATTTGTCCAAGGATGTGTATTTGTTTAAAAGTGCATAAATTTCATCCGCCTCTGTGGTCCGGGTGTTGGACTTGACTGCATGAGGTCCCGGGTTCGAATCCCGGGTCGGCCAATATAAAGAAAATTGGATTTTCCCAATTTTCTAATAAAAAAATGTTGGTCGGGATTGGAAATGTGCCCGGTTGGCGATAGGCTTGCCACCTATCACATTGTGGGACTTAGTGTCTTCCGGCTAGTCGTGGGTGCCTTGGTTGTACCTCTGCCTACCTCTTCGGGATATGGGCGTGAAGATACTTACTTTTATAAATTTCAATGATGTGGAAATGAACTAGAATTTAAAGTTTTGTTGCAGTTAAAAATAAATTATATTAACACATATATACAACAAATATACAATGACAATTAAAAAATGTTACAAGATATTTCCTAATAATGGTTTTTTGTTTATTGAAATGATCCAAGTCCAAGTTATGTCTCCATTATACTACACTAAAGTATATCTAAAGTGGAAGGAGTCTCATATACAAGCAAGATTAAACTGAAAACCACAAAAGTTGCAGCTGATATAAAACAACCAATGAAATAATAATGCAAATTGGAAATCAAACTCAACTTCATTTTTTTAATCAAGAATGTCAAGTCTGAAGAAGAAAGACCTTTATTTGCAATAGCTTTATTTACGCTAATCACTGTAACGCTGAAACTTTAAAGTATGTGTTCCAACAACTTGAAGAATTGCAACAACTTATTTTAGAAAATAATGCGCAAGCTATTGCTCTGATAAAAATCCTTTCAAGACCCCTTTTAAGTTGTTTTGTTAAGTGAAAGCGCTACTATCTGTTGAAATAACAAACAAAGAATTTGCTGATATATCATTATCAATACATGACTATGAACTGCTACTTATTTAGTAGTTTGGAACTTTTACGAACAAAATAAACTATGATGACATATACAGTTTTAATTAATGACGGGATTCTGATATTTTAATAAAAATTAAAACTAGATTAACATTTTCAGAATTTATTTTATTAAGAAACTTATTTCATGTTTTACACTCTGAAAGTCAGTTCATAAAGTCACTTTCATCTATCCTTTAATTGTTCTTAACAAATGTCGATAAAAACCTTATTTATAGTCTTTCTATTATATTTTATTCTACAAAAAATATATTATGCAGTTATCATCTACTATTTGACATACTCCTCTTAAGTTGCGTTTACAAGGTGGCGCTACTATAATAATAGTGCACGTTCCTAATAAAAGTATAAATTTTCACAGAACTAACCGTCTCAATACTATTGCCAGCTAAATTTTATAAAACCAGTGTTCCACACTATCGTGTTCCGGTTTGGACCATGAGGTGGCTAGTAAACTTTTTTCCAATAAGAGACAGTTTTCTTACTTAAACACAAAGCCACGCTCGAGCCATCGAGTAAGCTGTAAATATAAAATAATATCTTCAGCAATAGTTCCAAAAAATGATTATTAGGGCGCGAAGACACTGCGTGTCTCTTTTTATGTAATTAATTTGCTTATTTGGCGCTGACTTCAAATTGCGTAGGTATGTGTCCGTTACAATAAAAATCGATTTTTAGGTTTTCTCATGATTTATTTAGTTACTCATTGAATCATTTCATGTTTATAATCTACTATTTGATTAGAGGCAAAGATATTAATAGATATTTGAACATACATGAGTTCAAACAGAATAAGTAAAGCAAATAATTTTTTAACTCTTTTTGTGAAATTTGCGGAAACGGAGGAGTGTGAAATTTAGTTTATGTATAGGAAAAGTACAAAACGCTAGTATTTTTAATTATAATGCTTATAAAGTTCATTATATTAAAAATAAATGCATCACATATACTACCCTGCATTTGACACACAAAAACAAATATATTGAAGATAATGATAAAAGAAGACAAATGGCGCACAGACTATATTCTTAAAATTTAGAAACCAAGTTGTAGGTTCAAGACCTACATGAAGATGGCATTCTTATCAAAAATATATTAAAATTTATTATGATCAATTTTCGACTGACGTACCAGTATAAATAATAAAGCATAATCTATGCATAAGTGTAAAAACGAACTCCAAATATTTCATTAGCATCCACCACCACAACGTCACGATTTGACCATTATTTTTCAAAAGAAAGCAAATGTTCCCAAAATGGACCGTGTTATATTTTATCAGTATTCAATAAATTATCATATTTTTTTATGATATTGGAAGGCAAACAAGCAGACGGATTTCCTGATGGTAAGAAATTCACGCCGCCTAGAGATACCAAAGGTGGCAATGGTGCGTTGCCAACCGGAGGCCGGGATGTTAGGCCTCGAGCAAAAGTAGGTTTACCGGCTACCTTACCCTCCAAACCCGAACACATCGTGACGTTATGGCGGGAGGAATAGGTAAAGCGGTGGTACCAATCCGGGTGAGTCGCTGCGAAACTCTACCACCTAGTCAATTTCACGGTGTTAGTGACGGTAAGCCTATGCTTGCCTTTTACGAGCTGCCTGGCAAGCTTTTTTTTGTGAATTCGAATTTTGATTCATTTATTTGACATTCCTTAAAACGAGGTGCAGATGGTATTGGTATTTGAAAATGGGTTGAAACAGAGAAATAAACTAAAAAGTTTTCACTCAGTGCGCTTGTGCGCGGGAAATCTCTGAATTTCCATCATTTCACCTTCAGTCTGTACCAAACAACCCTTAAGGGTAGACGTGCCCTTTGTTGACCGATACGTGATTCAACTCGAGTGTAAGTGATAGTGAATGTTTGAACTTAAATAAGTTTCAGCGGTGTAAAAAAACGGTAAGTTTTTATTTTTAAAATGACGCACTAAATTTTGAAAAACTTTTTATTTTAATAATTAATACTTAAATCTATATTCAATGTTAATAAAAAAAATATTGTTTTAAAATACTTTGAGTATAAAAAGTTTTATGGCTTTACTTTTCAAACGGGCAGTTGCTCCTGACTACAATCGCGTTTGTCATGTATCATAACCGTTTTTAACCAACTTCAAACAAGAGGAGATTCGCATTTCGTCTGTATGTTTGTTACGTGATTACTTGGCCAATAGCCAACCGATTTTGATGATTCTTTTTTAGCAAGACAGGTAGATCATGATTAAGAGGTGGTCCGATATTAGTTTTATCATGGTCCAACTAGTGGTTTTTAAATTACACTTAATAGTGGATAAATTGTTTACCTATCTGGATGACCTCATCATTGATGACAAAACTTAAACTCAAAAACTACTTGTAGGATGTTTTTTTTTTCGGAACCATTTGCTATCTTTTGAAAAAAGAATGACCAAATCGCATCGTGCTACCCAATACATTAGTTGAAGTCGGTTTTTGCATTTTACTGCGCTCAATTAATACTCCATAGTAATAATTCTTAGAAAAAAAAACGTTTTTGGTCATTAAAGCATTAAGGTTAGAGAATCAAAAGTAGCGCCAAACGTTACAAAAGTTTGCAGGAGGCTGCAGCCTCTGCCAACGGCGATTATATTTTAAATTGATAGTTGCAAATAAGACTACTAATGGCGGAGTTGTTTTGACCCAGCAGACGTTTTTCTGCTACTTTTTAAAATGAGATTTTAGTAAAAAAAATAAAGTTAGTCACACTTGTGATGTATGAAAAATTTGGCCGATGCTCAAACCTACTCAATATGCTAATAAAATTTCATGATAATCGGTCAAGAAGTTTCGGAGGAATACAGGAACGAACATTGTGACGCGAGAATTTTATACATCAAGAAAGATTGTATGAAAACATTGTCAAGCGCCTCTATTGGTAACTAAGAGATCTAAATTTTAAACCAAAATAGCTAAAGATTTTGATACGTAAATTACTGAATGTAATCTCTTGGTAAAAGTACTGGATATTGGCTGCTAATAACTGTTTGCAGTTATAAGTAGTATCAAAGACAATATATATATATTTACTAATCTCTGGTAGTATGTTAAGGAAAGTTAAAGTAGATTTGAGATCTTGGATGTCAGGAATCATTATGCCAAATAGATAAAACTGCATGCTAGATAAATATACTAGCTAGTACAGTGACTTCGTTTCACCTCCGTTGATATGTTATAACAACAGTTTTTATTAGGAAAAATTTTACGTTTCATATTTTTTACCTAAATTTTGTTTAAATCAAAGATGAATTTATTTCCTTTCCAATCTAAATTATGATTACGCGTTTCTTTTTAATAATAGCCCATTTTTGATCTCGGGTATTAAAGCATGTCTATGCAGAACTTTGTGATATCATAATATACAAAAAAAATGCAATGATAACATTGGTGTAGGTGATATTTATAATAAAGTCCAAAATCCAGAACATCAAAATGTTATTATTATTATTTATTCTTTATTGTACGATATAAACACAAACATAATATTACAAAAAAATTACAAATGGCGGTCTTATCGCTCAAAGCAATCTCTAACAGACAACCAGGAAAGACAGGAAATCGAATAATTACAAAAACTTGGTCTTATGCGGGGGTATTAATAAAGTCAAATTATCCCCTGAACGAAGATTTAGATTATAAAATCCAAGGAAATTAAAACGTTCTTTGAGATAAATAGGGGCTACTGAACTAAATAAAATACTATAAATATAATATAAAATGGTAGATCTACGATACAAACATTACTAGATGATTCTGATTATGAAAATATTCACTTATTTGTCAAAGTTAGCTCTTTGAGATATTAATTGACAAACCAGTAAACCCTTTGAGACTAACCCTTTAAGCACAGTAAAAGTGCAAAAACCGCCTCCATCTATTTCATTAGATACCATGTCTCGATGTGAAATTTTTTTCGAAAGGCAGCAAATGATACCTATCGAAATAATTTCACACACAATTTATCAACATTGCACTATAATTTTTTTGAGCTATACGTAATAATCAATAATGATGAGGGTAGTTGTCAACATAAACGAAAGTTTAGTCATTATTATGTACAACTGGTATAATTTAAAAACCACTTTTCGTATCATAATGGAACTAGTGTAGCACCACCCCGGAATCATGAACTTTCTTTCTAAAAAAATCATCAAAATCATATCAACTTAATATAACAATACACTTATCGTATTAGCTCCAGGCTTGTTTAGACACTGATAACGTCTTAGCTGTCTACTTAGGTCACATTGAAAGTTTCTGGATTCTGATAAATAAGACTAGATTAGATGTTGATGATTAATTTATTGCTTTTCAAACTATATACCCTCGCTAAATTGGAGGCGTGAGCCATTATAAAAGATATAAAATAAGCCTTTATTTTGCTAATTCCGCGTAAGCAGTGTAACCGTTGTGGCAAATAATCCTCCAAACGACACAGAATGTGACAAGCCTAACTGACGTTCCCACCACCCACCTCCGCGACCAGAACACGACTATAGGAAGAGCTCGGGAAACAATATAAATTGTCACGTTCTTTACATGTGACAACCCTACCTAAAGTTCCCACCTCCCACCTCCGCGACCAGATCACAAATAGAGTCCGAACACGGGAAACAAAACCACTTGTCACGTCCTTCGCCAACTTTGTCGAAGCACTCACCACAGAGAACACCAAATCGCACTCGACGTACGTTTCGCCTCTACACCGAGGCATCCTCAGGAATTCGACCGTACCGTACAAACGACGACACACGAGACTCGTGCGGAATATGTGGCCGTGTTATCTTGGTGAAGAATGACATGAGTGGGAAGTCGCTTTTCGCGTACTTATTCTAAGACACTGGGCAACACATCTACGGTGATTTGATACTTACATACTTTGATTTTAAAGCGATACTGTTACATAATGTCCAGTTTTTCTGGACAACTATTCAACCATTTCTTTGCCAGTGCTCTGACACTTTTATCTTTTATTGGCAACTCTTCAAACGGAAAAACTCATACCGTTGACTGGCTTTATCTTTCTAGTTCGAAACAATACAACGAGGTTTTGTCACCTGTCATATGTTAAAGATAACCAATGGCTCTCCTCCAATACATTTTCCTATATTTTTTCTGCCCTACTCCATACGCAGTCGTTTTTGGTTAATCCTTTGAGTGTTAAACGAATACGTACTCTATATTTAATAACATTTAGTTGTATTCTTTAACATTTAGTATTGGTTTAGTACTCCAAGCTTAAGTCATTCGGTATCCATCGTGTAAAAAGCTTCTGAACATTCAGTTGCTCATGCTAAAATGTTTGCACTTGACTCATTCCAATTCACAATTCAATATGAATTTGCTGAAAAATAATATTTTTTTTTTTATTCATGACTATTTGTCTTATGGTCTTGATTCAATAACCGCAGTTGCCAGCTTACCTTTACGTTTCTGATTTTGGAGATGATCTCGCCCACGTTTGAATTATTCATATTCATATACATATTGACACCGCAGATGGCATACAGTATATAGCCCCTTTATAGCCAGGTTCTTAAGTCAGGTGTGAAAGTCTACCGACTACCGGATATCTAACCTGCCACCATGGTACTCTATAACGGATTTATTGTAATATGTAGAAATAGAAATTCTATTAATTTACTTAGACCTTGATATGAAGCACTTGTAACTACGTTTATAGCTGTTTTGTAAAGACAAGCTGTTATTCGGAACGTGCACGACAATAGCGCGTAAAGGGATTATGTCAAATAGTAGATGATAACTGCATCATATTTTTTATAAAATAAAACATTAAAAAAAGACTTTAAATAGACAATAGTGTTTTTATAGATATATGTTAAAAACAACTAAAGAGGAAAATAAAAGTGATTTTAGGAACTCATTTTGAGAATGTGAAACATGAAATAATTTTCTGAATTAAATAAATTCTGATAATGTTAATCCAGTTTTAACTTTCATCAAAAAAGTAAAAATTTGAAATCACTGAGTAAGTACCAGTTAATAGTCATGTATTGTTGATGATAGGTATATCAGCAAATTCTTGAATTTGTTTCAGCAGACAGTAGCGCTTTCACTAAGCAAAACAACTTAATAATTACAACTCAATAGTTAGTTGTTACAATTCTTTAAGTTGTTTGAATATATATACTTTTATTTCAGCGTCACTGTGATCAGCGTAATAAAGCTATTGTACATAAATATATTTCTTTTTCAGAGTTGACATTCTTGATTAACCAGATGAGGTTGAGTTTGATTTCCTATTTCCATTGTTATTTCATTGGTTGTTTTATATCTGCTGCAGCTTTTGTGGTTCTTTGTTTAATCAGGCGTACACATCTTGATAGTATACGTGACCTTCTGCTTTCGATATACTGTAGGGTAGTATCATGGGGATATAGCTTGGACTTCCTTGCGCGTCTGTTTTTTTGCGTCCTATGAAATGTTACATATTTTGTCGTCCGCTTTTGGATATACACATATACAACAATAAACAATAATACTGTAATAAGTAAACATCTTATAACATTTTTTTAATGGCATTGTTATATAACGTTATAGGTTATCAAAATATACAACGTGTCACGCATTAAAAATATTTGAAAATGTATATTTTCAATTTTCTAACAAAAATAACGTAGCCTGGGATTGGACATGTGGCCGGTTGGCGATAGGTTTGCTGCCTGCCACTTTGTGGGATTTTAGTATCTTCAGCTAGTAGGTGCCCTGGTTGTGCCTTTCGGGGATATGGGCGTGAAGGTACTTTAATTAACATTGTAATTTAAGGTTGTGTCCAACATCAAATACTTTTCCCTTTTAATTACTTTTAATTACCCGTTTGATCCTTTGTTTTTTTTCAGGTTGCTGTAAGAAAAGCACAAAATTTACTGTCTGCACTATAATTTACCTAGTCTAGTTGTTTTAAGTTTATAATACAACAAGAATAATGACCCATTTTCAAAACAAACGTATTATTATCAAATTTCACTAATCCCTTTTGTTACACATTTCTGCCGCAGCATGCGCTGCGATCGTTTACTCTGTCCCTTCCATACACTTGGCACGTACTCAATACATTTCCACAACAACAACTCCACATTTCCTTTGGTCATTGCGTCACGCATGAACTGATGGACGAATTTTTCTAATTATATTTTACGTTGTGCTAGTGTCAGAATAAGATTGATATAAAAAAACAATTAAAAAAAATAATTCAAAAAAGTTTGGATAAGACAACGTTTCTTCTAGTAGGTGTAAAATTTACAAAATGCTTTTTAATTTATATAGTTTAACACTTAAAATACTGGCAGTTTGTTACAAACATCCACTTTGGATAGCCAAATATAATTACAAACTTCACTTACAAGACACAAGCGTATCAAAGTGTAATGTAGTCTTTTAAGCTCTGCGTAGGCTTTTCAATATATAAAAGTGTTAATAAATTTTTAGCTGTTTTTCTCTCTATCTCAAGTTTTTGTTACCTCATACCCATCAAAGCCACGATGATCAAATTCACAAGCAAATTGTTGATGGCAGCAAACGCTTGTCACTTACAGACATCAAAGATGGGAACGTAACTTGATCAACCTGAAAATAGGTATTCAGAACTTAGGGTAGTTGTTAGAGGAATCCTGCAACTGGGGCTGGATTAACTGGAACTGTGGTTGAAGTCACCTGATTGATTTAATTTTTTGCTTTCAGCGACTGGGACCACGATAACGTATTGTTCAAGTTATAGTACAGTTACAGTACATATAAACGAAAGAGTGTTTTAAGTAATAATGCAAAAAAAAGCTTTTGAATTAAAAATATTCATTTAATTATTATAAATAATGTTGTTCACACGTTCTAAGTGCTTAGCAATAGATAAACCGAGCCTTTATTAATTAATTTTTTTGGTAAGCATTAATGGATTAAGTACAGAGAGGTAGCATTATAAAATGCTATCATACATTATCTACTTATAGCTCGTTAATCGGTTATGCAGCCCTTTCGTTGTAAAACGAGTTTCGCTCGAAGCTTAACTTTAAAGTTTTAAGATGGTCAAATTTTGCATTCAACAATAGACTGTATAACACCTACTAGATGTGCAGTAATTACAATTTTGTAACGATATACCTAAGTCATGAAGTGAGAATCACTTAAATGTATTGATTAAAATATCTGTTCTTAAGTTATATCTGTTCATCAATCAAATCGGTTGAAATTCCTTTCCAACGTGTGAAAATTGTAGGTTATTATTTTCACTTCAAACGTGTTTAGTGGTGTTAAAAAAAATTGGTATTTACAAATCTCAACCAGAAAGAGATCACGTTCAGAATTCTCCGGCTTTACCTGATATCAAAAGAGGTATAATCGAAGTGGGTATAATCAAAGTAAAGTGTCATGAAAGAGTCACCAATTAGTACAGAGCTGTGAGTGTTATTCTTCTGGAGCACAGAGCTTACAAAGTTTAATGACTATAATTTTGCCCAAGCATGGCTAAAAAATCCATCACCATCCCAATCCCAAAACAGCAGGCTGCATATCAAACGAAAACCAAATATTGCTCAATTGGGATTTTGAAAACAAAAAAAAATATTGATTTTTTTATGTATTTTAAAACTTCGTTATTTATTATATCGACGTGTCATGCAAAAAAACTGAAAAAAAAATATTTTTCATTTAATTATACGCAATTAAAAGTTGATAAAATTTAATTAAAAATCACGTGACTATGAACGCGACACGATTATTGTGACGTCATAATGTTATAGCTGTTCAAGAATAGTATAGCGTTTACGGCATTTACAAGTGACTTGACAATAATATCGAAAATTTATTGCTAAAAAATTTGTTACTTAATTCCGTCTGCCTATGTGTGACAAAGGATTTATAAAGGCAAAGTCTGATAACATTCAAAACATCTATGGTCAAAACGGTAGAGTTAGTTCGGGTGAGATGATACAAAAGCTCTTTTACCTAGTCTCTGTCACAGGTTTATCGGTTAGCCATGAACAGACGTTCAACTTTTGCTTTGCTATCGTAGAAAATTTTAATAAAGATTCTAGAATATTTATATTCTATGAACAAGCCTTAAACCTATAATAAGACAAACAAATTTAGGGAACCATAAGTCGTTTATAATATATTTGAAGATTATATTGAAGATTAGGCTTAATATTTTAAGCTATAAAATATTTCTGAAAATATTTTGATATTACATTGGATGTGTTGAAATTCAAAAGAAGTAGTCATTAAAGCACTGGGATATTGCATAGCCCTAAGCACTGCGACGAACTGTATTTTTACTACGTACATCTTAGGTAAAAGTAGTTATGAATCTTTTGAAATCTATACTAGCGGTTACACGCGGCTTCGTCCGTGATTAATTGAGATGTAAGCTAATCTTTCAAGTAGTGTAAAAATTCACATGGTATGCAAATTAAATTAAAACCGGTTAAGTAGTTTAGGAGACCATCGCAGACAAACAATGTAACGCGTAATTCATTTATATTACGAAGATTAACTGCCAAAACATGACATGAGCGTTGACGAAAAGTCATCAGTACTACGTGAAAGCATCACCATTATTGGTGCTTTTAAAACTCTACCACCTCATTTTGGCCACGGTATTATAGACTGCACTTGTCACTGTTTCAATGTTAAGAAATTTGAT
>NJDC01000099.1:24408-37087 GCA_002245475.1 Calephelis virginiensis
AGTCTTAAACCAGTAAAGTCACTCTTGAAGATTGATTCATGCAATATAGGAAATTGGAATCGAGTACGTCATTTTATGTACTCTCGAACACAATATTGGCGAATTGTTGACATTTAGTAAATAGTAAACAATAAAATATTTTATCAGATTCGTTGAATTTATTTGTAACTAAAAGTTAATAACCCGCTAGTACTGTGTTCAAAAGTAACTACAACGGTACGATTGCAATATCGAATTCAAATGATATCGAGACTCAAGATAACCCTACAGTGTAAAAGTAAAGGTCATTTTGTTTGATCCACTTCTTATAAATCGCTTCTGTGGTCTATTAGTACAGTACCAGACATGACTTCATAAGGTCCCTTGTTCGATACCGGGCAACAAAAAAAAATGGGTATGTGCCCGGATGGCGATAGGCTTGCCACTAATCACACTGTGGGACTTTAGTGTCTTCAGCTAGTCATGGGTGCCCTAGTCGTACCTCTGTCTACCTTTCGGGGATACGGTCTTGAAGATACTCTTGTTTTCCTACAAAACATATTAAAAAATGTTTTGTAGGAAAACTTAAAACCACGGGGACAAATCCATGAACACATTTAACAACAGACAAATAAAAAAAGCTTGCAAAAACAGGAAAAGTAAATAAATCTTCGGAGATTTATCTTCAAAGTTCATATTTAAGGAACAAGATGGAACAATAGTAAGGCTGTAAATAAAAACGAAAAAAAACTAAGCCAACATCTATTTGGTTGCGAAAAGATTTACCAAATCCTCGACGAAGTGATTTACGAAATAAATGAACGCTAAATGTAAGGGGATTTCGTGGTAAATGTTGTTGCGGGATATTTTGGGTTTCTAATTTCGTTACAAAGGGTACAAGTGACAAGTTTCATTTATTTTAAGAAATTTATTTCATTAAATAAACTTATTTAATAATTTAAACTATCTCATCCTGTTTAGATATTAATAAAGAACGGCTGTAATTTATTTGAGACTGTACACTTAAGTCGCCGGTGTCAATAAACTAAAACTCAATTTTATGATCTTGTAAAATATTCTTTTAATTCTAACTCTCAGTATATAGTCTATTTTTGGTTTCTTTGTCAAAAATGTACTGGGGTTGGGACATACCAATGTATTAACTTATAGTATGGTATATAATTGTTGGATTTGAATGCATGAGATCCCGGGTTCGAATCCCGGGTCGGGCAATAAAAAGAAAATTGAGTTTTTCCAATTTTCTAATAAAAAATGTTGCTCGGGATTGGAAATGTGACCGATTAGCGATAAGCTTGCCACCTATCATATTGTGGGACTTAGTATTTTTGGCTAGCGTGGGTGCCCTGGTTGTGCCTCTGCCTACCCCTTCGGGGATATGGGCGTCAAGATGCTTTTTCTTTAACTTATAGGATTCTTTAAAAATAAGTGTTCAAGCTTACTGAAAGTGTTCACTACACCTAATAAAATTACCTATATTTTATATTTGTCTTCAGACAAAAAAAACATTTCATTTTTAGGTTTTCTCTACTATGGTACATTTTGTCATTTGACTTACTAATGCATGAGTCTTTCTAACTCAAAAGTAAGTTTAATAATGGTATTTTATGTAGATATCTTTTATTGCATGTATTGAGTATTATCTCAAAATTAAACACCTACTTTTAAGAACCTAATAAAAGACGGATGCAATGGAAATCGAAACAGTGAAAAATCATTTCAAAATTTGATGTTTATTTCAAATAAAAAAATATATAATTAGTTTTGTGATAAACTTATTTCTGAATCTGGGTGTTTATTATCTATAATTACTTACTTATACCGTATCTATACTTGTATTGTTGTATGTATGTATGTATTTGTATTATTGAGCCTAAATTAGGTACATGCAAAACCTAATTTAAAAATTTCGAGGTATATCAATTAGTGTCGTCTGACTAAAGATCTTATTTTTGATTATTATAAAACTGTGAAACGTGGTACCTAAATATAAAGATTATTTTATGCTAATTAATTTGGTTCTTTTAATACATGTTTGTTACTACTACAGTCGACAGTTCAGCATCTAGAACGGTTGCGTTGAAATTTTGCTCATACTATATGATATAATGTCAGCTGCTTAACCCCACTAAAAAATTAAATGGTAGTAAAACTTAAAAACAGCAGTAAAATATTTTCATTTGCCAATTAGTGATGTAATAAAATCCTTGTCGAAATATATAGAAGTCGGATTTTATGTAAAAAGGATTCTGGAAACTAAAATAATAGTACATTAGATAAACATAATATGGAACACAAAAAGCCTCCAAAATTAAAGTGCAATAAAACTGCAAAAATTTCATCAGAATAGCTAAAGCTACTAGTATAAAATTTATAATGAACTAACTCACTTTCTAAATAAGAACTATCTAAATGGGATAGTTATTGGCTTATGAAATACGATAATATAATACGAAAAAAATATTTAGTCGATTTTCAAGAGCCTCTTTTTAGGATTTGGTTAAAAAATAATAACCAGTGCTTAGAAGAAACAAAAATCTAAGACTAAGTATTTATAATTGTGTCAATTGTTTAGTTTCGTATGTGAGCCAATATTAATTGATGAAGAATTGATTCGCTCGGGCCAGTAAAAACTAGTTTACAAATATGGAGAATATTTTTCTTTTTTGTGTTAAAGTAGAACTTACACCGTAATTACTTTACCTGACTACTACGGCTTTTAATTTGGTTACAATGTACCCTACATGCGACATGTTTTGATTATTTTTATGAAATGTACTTTTTTTATGATATTGGAAGGCAAACAAGCAGTCGGATTTCATAATGGTAAGAAATTGACGCTGCCTAGAGATACCAAAGGTGGTAATGATGCGTTACTGGCATATTAGGTCTCTAGCAAAAGCAAGTTTACCGGCTACCTTATCTTCCAAACCATAACACGTCAACGGCAAGCACTGACGTTATAGTAGCATGAATAGATTGGTGGTACCAATCCGAGCAAGTCGCTACGAAACTCTACCACTTAGTCAGATTTCACGGTAACAGATCAAAACTGTTAAAGTTACATCCATGAAATTTGGTGAGTAGAGTCGTTTTATTGAGTGGACACCCACTAAGGACGAATCTTGGAAATTCTACTCCTGAAGGGGTGAAATAGGGTTTGAAAATTTTGTTTGGATTTTTGGAATTTTGTTTAAGTTGGAGTCATAAAAGTTTACGTCGGTATTTAAACGTTTCTGTAAATTCTACCCCAAAGGGGGCTAAGCAGGGGTTGAAAGTTTGTATGATGTCCTTATTAGTGGGTGGGTAAATATATTGACTGCCACGCGAGCAAAGCCGCGGGTAACAGCTAATTGGAAAATAAATATCGACTTGGTAATGAAAGTGAATTTTGTTTTACACAATCGCCTTGTAGAATTTCAGTCTGCCGTCGCCGGCCTCTTAAGCGTGAAGTAAATCATAAATAAATTATAGCCGTTGTTTAATATTCCATTTGTTTTGCTTGAAATGTTAAATTGGTTTTATTTCGCTTTTGAAGACCGATCATCTTGTTGTCGAGTGGTTACTACATCTAGCATTGCCGATTAAACAGGCCTACGTTGGAACCTCGATATAGATAACATGTTTTTTTTGACGTCATATACAAATTATTTTTGTATTTTTACTGGAGGAATATGACAACCGTACTTTACTAATTATGGGTCGAGTAGTCAAAATCAATGCTAGGTACGCTGGATTACGAACCCTGTCAGTGACAACCTGTGATTTTCTTATTTCCAACATAATTATCACATTATTTTGTACAGTAATGTGATGACCCTATCACTCTTTACTGAAACGTTTGTCGTTTTGGTTGCTGGTATATTTTATTAGAACAATAATGCAAGAATTGATGAAAAAGACCTGCATCGGCTCACCCGTAATGTCACCGTCTTACCTTTTCCGGTCATCGTAAGCTCGGTGCTCGTCATTGTTGTATTCTGGTTAAGGTACGCATATACTATACATGCGCTCGTTTAGAATCCCGAAATATATGATGATTTCAATAAGACTTTATCATCTCAAATAGATTCTCAATAAGACTTTATCATCTTTGTTGTCTCGAAGTATAACTTAATTAGTTGAATAGTTGAAAAAAAAATTACATTATAATTTTACTATTGGGTGATGGGATCATCACATCCATACGTTATAAAATACTATAATCTAAAAATAGAGCGGATAACATTAAAAATCACTGATGCGAATAATCTTGTATTGAGTGGTCTCCCAATTTATCCGTGCTGACCTCAACAATGAGGCTATCATCAATCTTTGTCCTGATAGCCCTTGTCCCTCCAACGTGTCCTAAAAATCTTGCCATTTATATTCGGAAGAATGACATTTATTTTCCAGATTTGTCCACTACTGGCTCTTTACAAGTAGCTGGGATATTTGATTCCTATGTATTTAAATAGAAAAAAATGGCGATAGGAAAAATGGGGGACTTCCTGCAGAAAAATTCACGTCGGCTAGAGACACCACAGATGGTAATAGTACAGAAGGCTGAAGAAATTAACTTTATGTATAGAAGGCAGACATCAAGTTATCTACTGGTAGTTTCCATTCTCTAACAAAAGAGACTAATTTCGTATAAAAGTTGATAGCTTGTTATGAAGCCTCCTTTACAGCTTACAAATTCCAGTAGCAATAAAAACATTCCATTACCTAAATTCGAATACAAGCAGCAAAACAAATCTTACCATATTAGTAAATTATTTAATACTTAATTGTGTTATTAATTTCTGTAAAATATTTTTAAACTTCAATGTTTGACATGTTTTTAAAAAGAATATTAATTGCTTTCTAAGTTATTTGTGAACAGATTTTAAAAATGTTCTGTTTGAAAGAACGTTTTAACTTTCTTGATGCATTTTGAGTTTGAATCTGATTATGGGATCCAGTGGAGAAAAATACTCATTTTACTATTTAAGAACGCATAAGCATATAAATTAAAGTCGGTAATTTTGTAACTTTACTACTCTTAAGTTATTTGATAATTATTAAAATATTGGAAAGCAAAAGGCTTCCTTATGGTAAGACAACCGCGTTGCTCATAATCACCAAAGAAGGCAATGAACACCATTGCCTTTTGTATTATTTTGTAGTAGACTTTTGTATTATTAATGCTCTTGCGTAAGAATACTCATTAGCTTGACATCCAGACCTGAGTACAACATTATGGCGTCAGCAATAACACAATAACATCTTTTATTAATAGTATCTTCACACCCATATCCCCGAAGAGTTAGGCAGAGGTACAAACAGAGCACCCACGACTAGCCGAAGACACTAAGTCCCAAAATATGATAGGTGGCAAGCCTATCGTCAACCGGGCACATAACCAATCCCGAGCAAATTTTCTTTTATTAGAAATTTGGTAAATTTTCTTTTGTTGCGACCCGGGATTCGAACCCGGGACCTCAAGCAGTCAAGTCCAACACCTGAACCACTAGACCACAGAGGCGACTTTCTTTACTATGAATCTTTTATTATATTTAAATATATTTTTATATTCACAATGGACCTGCCATTAATCTTGCACAGGCAGCTCTTGTAGCGCCCACGTTTCCTGGTAGCCTTGACATTAATTGTATTCGACAGAATGCAGTTTTACTTTTAACTTTGTCCACCGCTGGTTTTTTTGGCATGTAAATATATGTAAAAATCAATTCCCATTTTGCCCTGGTTATCGCGTCACGCGTGAACGGATAGACCGATTTTGCTGATTCTTTTTTGGGTTATGTATTGTCAAGAACGGGTTTTTGTGAACAAAATCACTGGAAATATCAAAAAAAATGGGAAAATCAAGACTTTAACCATACAAACTGTTAGAAGCTGCTATTGTCAAGCGATACGATACGATATCAGCTAGTATATCTTATATGTTCTCTGCAGCTACACCCGGGTCCTAAATTTATTTACCTCTCTTTCGAAAAACTGTATATTATGTATGTGCAATAACTTGCAAAGTCTTACCTGTATCTATCAACATAATGTATACGTGTTAGGCCTAGCACCTTCACCCTGGCTAAAGAACATCGACGCATCTGTAGTGTATGCCATCTAAAAAAAGATTAAACACTCGTTAAACATATATTTCACTAAATACAGTTTTAAATTGGATTTTTAACCAATAAGGCACGTCATCAACGTACGGATTTAAGATTACGATTGTCATTCGAGGAGAGCCGTGCTCTCTTTCCCTGTCTTACCACAAGAATAAAAGTACTAACCATATCAAACCACCATCTACAAATTCATTTATTGTAACATAACAGTTATTAAGAATCATAATTACTTACTTTGCTAGCAGAAAACCGGGGCACAATCAAACTATAGTTGCTAAAGCCGGATGGAATACCTTTTTCGACATAAAAGCATTTCCCGAACCCGAAGGTCAAAACCCGTCACGCACTCTTCCTAATTTCATAACTTCCGTATGCCACAACAAGCTTTGCCCTGATTTATCAGCCACTTTTAATCCACTCTCAGGATTATGTCATAAGGCAAATAAATATGTAGGCGTCCTAATAGCGGTTGCAAAAAACTAATGAATCAGCGCTCGTTACAAATTAAACATTAAAAAAAAGCTTTTATTAGCTTGTTGTGTATCTAGGTAATGGATTTATAGAACATGTCTTCACGCACTTTAAACGGTTGGATTGAATTGAAACTTCACACACTTATCAAGGGTGGAATACAACACAGTCATTTAAAAAAAAAACGCCAAAATTTTAAGTCTTAATTTTTTTAGTTCCTGTCGTGTCCACTACGTAAATGGTAAAAGTTAAGTCATGTATGACAAACAGTTCCTATATAAAAAAGTTGAGAGGTGTCAAGGGATGTCAACACCCGGATGGAACGAAGTTCTCTCTCCCCCCCCCCCCTATCTCTCTCAATTTCTATCAATCTCTAGTAATCTCTATCTCTATCTCTCTTATAGAGAGAGACAGACAGAGAAACATGAAATAGAAAAAAGAAAAAAAAATTAAAATAAAAAAAATATAAAAAAATGAAAATGATAATAAAAAAAATTGTCCAACCCGGGATTCGTCGAACCCGGAACCTCATGCAGTCAAGTCCAACTACTGAACCGCTAGACCACAGAGCAAAAAGTGTCGTGACAACATTTTCGTAACATTTTTTTCCTTCTAGCCCCCATTCACAACGCGCAATAAGGAACTTCGTTCCAATCGTTCCAAAACTTTGTTCCAATAATATAAAAACTCCAATAGCACTTAGCTATATTTTAACATTGACTAGCTGTTACACTTTTTGCGGTAATTGATAGCAGTTTAAAGTAGTATGTTATTAACGACCGTGGTTTCGTAACATATTTGTATATCTACACGTCAAGTCCTTTACTAGGAAAGCACAGATTAGCGAGTGCCGAATCTCACTATTTTCTCCACATTCATTACCCTTTTCGTGCAAACACCCTGATTACGGAGACCACTCTCGAGTCTCCGATAACACTAAAGCGATTTGATCGTGGAATGCCAACCTTGTCTCCCCGGGTGCCAACATCCATCCACACTGTGTTTTGTGTGTGTTTTAATGATAAATCCTTGTCTAAATAAACAAATTATTTATCACATGTATTTAATATCAAATTTAATGTCCCGTGAAGTTATTACATTTCAATGAATATCATAGCAGTCATTGCTTTAAAAGAACTCGGCTGAAAAAATGGATCAAGCGCGTGATAGTAATGTAAATGCAAATCATAAATAAATTACACAAGAGGAATGAAGGACCTGATTGCTTCCCAGTATGAGGGTGTCACTTTACATTCAAGGCTTTATCGTATATTTCATAATAAAGAAATTCATCTCCTCGGTTGTCCTTAAATATATTACCCAAGCACAGGGCAATTAATAAAATAAAAGTATAATATTTTTTTTCTCAGAAATAATAAGTTCTAATCAATTCTATATTTTCATGTAACATTATAACCAAAAATCCAAATTTTCGTTATCTTTGCACTTGACACCGTTAAAGACAAAAAAATCAAAATTAATACTTGACAGTTCAAAAATAGAAAAATAGAGCATTTACACTTGAACTTTTATTTATTTAGATTTTTTATATTTTTGTTACAAGATAGTAAACTAGTAACTCTCCTAATGGTATGCAATCGTTGTACATCATTTATAAACGCTAGAGATGTGTTGATGCTTCGATACTTGAAGCCACGTGTGTCTACCCTACTCTTTAGCACGGAACACAACAACAGCAAGCACTGATATCATGACTAAATAAGTATAATAATCTGCCATTTAAAAATTGAATTTTATAATATTGGAAGGCAAACAAGCAGACGGCTTTTCTGATGGTAAGAAATTTACATTGCCTAGAGACACCAAAGTTATTTTATTGAATCAGGCGTTACTTTGCGGAAATCCATTATAAAAGATGTAAAATACATCTTTGACACCAAAGTTGGCAATGGTGCTTTGCCAGCCTAAAGCTGAGATGTTAGACCTAAACAAAAAGTAAGTTTACCGGCTACATTATCCTCCGAAACTGAACACGTCAACGGCAAACTATGACTTTATGGCGAAAGGAATAGGCAAGACAGTGATATCAATCTGGGCGAGTCGCTGCGAAACTCTATCACCTAGACAAATGTCACGGTGCTAGTGACGGTAAGCCTATGCTCACCTCTTCCGCGCTGCCTGGCAGGAAGGCAGATGGACTATTCTGCAAAGGAGACCCGACTAATACGGGGGAAAATAATTATTAGTATCTTCACGCCCATATCCCAGAAGAGGTAGGCAGAGGCACAACCAGGACACCCACGACTTGCCGAAGATACTAAGTCCCATAATGAGATAGGTGGCAAGCCTATCGCCAACCGGGCACATATCCTATCCCGAGCAACATTTTTTTATTAGAAAATTTGGAAAAACCCAATTTTCTTTTCGTTGCCCGACCCGGGATTCTCTGTGGTCTAGCGGTTCAGTTGTTGGACTTGACTGCATGAGGTCCCGGGAAAATAATAACTTAATGAATTAGTAAAATAATGTTTTCTTTTTATTTTATATCACAAAAACACCACCGAACATATGTTCGGTGGTGTTTTTGTGATATAAAATAAAAAGATTTAGATAGTTACTTTGGTAGCTCGTTACAAGCACGGTAATATTATCTATACAGTATTCTAACTTCATATAAACGGACGACGCGCGAGCTATACCTACGCGTTCGGATCTCGGCATGCGCTCGGCACACTACAGTCGTGGGCGTCAAAGAGTAAAGCTTAATAAGCGGGTGTGCCGCAGTGACGAACGGACGGTGTGCTGGTTTTTAATCAGTAACTGCGCGAATTTTTACTCGAAATAAGTACAAGTATCTATTAAACATGACAAGTAGAATATATTGTGCTTTATATTCGAATGCGGATTTTTTATACACTTAAATATAATAATAAAGCATTTCGTACATCTCAGTCAAGGCGCAAATATTTTTCGGTCGCAAATGTCTAAGACCGGTTTGTTATTAATTAAAAATCATAGTTTTTTAATTAAATCTGTCAATAAAAAAACTACTTGCATTTTTATTGAACACTTTCTATTTAATTCACAAAGTATTTATTCAATCATATTAATATTTCATAAAATTTAAATTATTACTAATTATCTGTGCTAATAAATAAAAAGTAAATTACAATCTCAAAACTAGATAGAAACTCAAAGTAGGCAGATGATAGACAGCCCTATCTCATACTTTCGCACCGCGTGGCTGTAGGCACTTATTTCAAGGACACGGCCGAGTTACAATGCTGTATAGATAATATTACCGTATTACAAGTGAACTACTGAATCACATCCGGTTACTTAAAGATGTTAACTCTACCACCACTAGCACCAAATTTTCTTTCATTTACAGACCGAAAAAAAATCGTTACTCGGTTGTTTATATATTTCACAATAAACAGTAACAGAAGAAAATAATGCTGATATTCAACCAAACCCGCAATATTTTCGCAACAATGTCATTGACATATATCAAATTTCTAAAGGTTCTTGCAATACAGTCGAAATATTTATTTCCTTGAACTTTTCTCTACGGGAAACCCCAGGTAGGGGATCGCAAATTGCCTCAAATATAACTCTTTTTTTGAGAGAAATATTATATTTATTTTTGAATTTCCCTAGAGACGGATATAAGACCGAAATTGAAAAAAGTCAATAGAGGTACTTTTAATACTGTTGTTTTTCTTATTGATATGGTATTTAGGTAAGGATATTATCAAAGCAGCCTCGTTGGTTAAAGGGTTAATTACTGACGTCTAATGCCGCCGGCCAACTGTAAGAATCGGGTTCGATTCCCGACGACAGGCATTCGTATGATGAATACCTACGTGTCGGTATTTCTGTGTCTGTGTGTGTTTATTAACTGTATTCTGTTATCTACTTAAGTATTTCTGTGTGTTAGTATAAGTACAGAACGAATACTCATAATACAAGCATGAGTGTTCTAGCTTCGGGGTTAATTATATGGTCTATGGCTATACCGCTATTGGAGATTATCAATTTGCCTGTATATTTTTTTTAATATGTTTGCTATGCGATTACTCAGTCAATAATGAATCCTTCTAGATGTTTTTTTGAAAGGTAGGTCATGATTTCGAAATGTTAATTTTATCATTAGTGATTTTTAAATTACACCTAATAATGCTTTGACAGCCTCGTTGGTCGAGTGGCTAGCCTACTCGCCAAACTACATCGACAAACCGCGAGGCTCGGGTTCGATTCCCGACGGGGGCAGGCATTCGTGTGATGAACATTTAAATGTCTGCATTTCCGGGTCTGGAAGTTTGTTAAATTTATTCTGGTATCTATTTAAGTATTTTTATGTATGTCCTGTCACTGTCCTGTGTTAATAATTCGTCTTTGTGTTTTTATGTTTGTAAGGCGATAATTTAATTAATAATTTTGCTAGACGTGAAAGATTACAGGAGATTTTACTGCCATTATATATTTAAATGTATTAAAAATCAAAATTAATTTTCTGCTGTTTCTCGTACGTTTCTCATGTATTAACAGGATATTGCTAATATATTAAATTCATAATACACTGATAATTTCAAATTAGTGTATCCATCTTTCTTATAATCATAAAAAAACGAATCTCTATTTCGCGTGGTCACCGCATCACACGTGAACGGATGAACCAATTTTGCAAATTGTTTTTTTTTAAGTTTTGTGTTAAGAAGAATGTTTTAATAAAAACAGGAAATATTGAAGATAAATGGAAAAAGCATGGTTTTATCCATACAAACTGTTAGTAGTAGCAGTAGCTCTTAATATCAAACAACATGACAACAGCATATTTTTTTTAATTCCAATTTATATACAAGTAGATAGATTTTTCTGAAAAGTTAAGATAATTCATTTAAAGCAGCGGTCGGCAACCCGCGGCCCGCGGGCTGCCTGCGGCCCGCTGACGTCTTACTTGCGGCCCGTGAATGTCCGCCTATTTTCATTTTTTCTATGGGACGTGGCCTATTATACGTAGGTATATTTAGTTCCTAGGGTAAATATTACAAGTGTGGCCCACCTTTCGTTTATTTTGCCGCCTTGTGGCCCTTGTCTGCCAAAAGGTTTCCGACCGCTGATTTAAAGTATACTTATTACACTTTAAAAGTTTAAATAGCTTATTTAAAGTAAACTTTTTATACTTTAAATAATTTATGTTAACTAAATGATATCACTCTCACACTTTATATTAAAAATAAATCCCCATTTCCCTTGGTCATCGCATCACGCTTTAACGGATAAACCGATTTTCTTAATTCTTTTTTTTTGTTCTATTAGTTAAAGTCACGACGAGGATAATGTTAAAAAAATCAATATTAATAGTTATGACAGGACAATGTCCGTAGGTAGTTAGGTACATAAATGAATCAGTTAGTAAATAAATGAATGTAAGTAAAAGGGTTAAGTTTAATATTTGTTTTTACATATATATCATAAATACACAATACTGTGACGTCAGCATCTTTGTAAAATTGTTCGAACCACAAATGAGTTATCGTGGATTGGATATGTGCCTTATCACTAAGACGTGCCAACCTATCACATTGTGGGACTTAGTGTCGTCGGCTAATCTTGGGTGCCCAGGTTATACCTCTGCCTCGGAGATATGGGCGTGAAGATTTTTTTTATAAATTGACATGTCTCTCTATCCATCCATATGCCACAGTCACCTTATTCTAAATTAAACTGTTAAGGCGCAGTTAAAACTGGATTTTACCAATAAAAAAAGTTACCTGATTTAAAAATATGTTTCTACTGTAAGTACTGTAATCCACTGTGGTTCAATGAGTACTATATAATGACTTTAACCATATCCACAAATATAAAAGGATGTCGTGCTAGTTACACTATTTATAACCGGAGAACTAAATTTTAGCCTAATCAATTCATGATTAGGCTGACAATTTATGGTAAGATAGAACCAGGAGACGGAGATAGGATACTTATTATCCCGTTTGATTACGAGAAAAATTCATTTTTCCATATACACGGAACGGGTGGAACGAACTTCACCGGAACAGCTAGTGTAATATATAATTAACTATCTGCCTGTTCGGATAGTAATTTTTTTAATCATAAATTGAGATGTAAGCTTT
>NJDC01000099.1:58334-71470 GCA_002245475.1 Calephelis virginiensis
ATGAGTTAGTATACTATACACTATACTATATAACTCAAACATTTAATTTGCTTAGCTTAGTCTCAATTTATCTAGAAATGAGGAGATAAATTTAATGACAAATTGAAAGTAGCTAGATGAATTGATTTTAAAGTTAAATGTTAGTAAAGTAGGTTCTGAAAGCTTAAAGTGGACTCAAGAGCTGTCGGTAACTTAATAATCTGGATTTCCATTTAATTCGTATTCCGTCTCTAGGAAACTGAATAGGCAGAGGTAAGTAGCCGTTGGTAATGTATTTTACATAATAACTTTCATAATATAACAAATTAAAGAGATAAGGGTGCATAATAAATATGTTTTTAACCTCTGAAGCTACGAAAAATTAAAAATAAAAATAATGATCTTTCGCAGTGTTGGTTGAAGAACTTACATTCCACAGCTTCAACTACTTCTTTATCTAGAAATGAGGAGATACATTTAATGACAAATTGAAAGTAGCTAGATGAATTGATTTTTAAGTTAAATGTTAGTAAAGTAAGTTCTGAAAGCTTAAAGTGGACTCAAGAGCTGCCGGTAACTTAATAATCTGAATTTCCATTTTAATCGTATTCCGTCTCTAGGAAACTGAATAGGCAGAGGTGAGTAGCCGTTGGTAATGTATTTGGGAATGTGGGGAATGAGCGAGCGAGGGAGATTAAAATTATGACTTCATAATATCCAGCTTTATATATAAGCATATTCTAATTTGAATTAGCTACTAATTGTTTTAGATTTAAGCAGTTTACAAAGCGAGCGTAGACAAAGTTGGATAAAATATACATAAGTGTCTGTCTGTAGATAAGGAAAAGCAATTATTTTGGATTGACATCGCCTACGTTAGAGTTTGGTTTTAATTATCTTGAAAATTTGCTTGTCGTGGTTTCTACGCAGCAACAGAGGGCGGCTATTGTTGTAAAGTTAAAGTATTACTTTTTCATTAAATCTGGCATTTCATTAATTAGTGTAATATTTTACACTGTCGCTGCTTTATAAGACTTTCACGTGTTTTAACACTTGTACTGTTTCAAGTATCAAATACGTACAAGTAGGTTATACGTAAAAGTATAAGTGTTTTTCGTTTAAGAATACTTTGTTCCGTTATTTGTACTGTGTATACGGTGTGTATTATTAATCCTTTGAAAATCTCCCATTCCTATTTACGCTTTCGTAAAACTGTAAGCTGATGCTCGTTTTTTATGGGAATGCAAACAAGTAGATGGATCAAAACCTGCAGGGTACTTTCCGTGAACTCGGAATCTTTAAATTTGGTACGAGTTAACGCACAAATAATGGGAACATTACGAAAATCTTACATACATATATAATTAGATATATTAAAAAAAATTGTACGGAACCCTCGGGGCGGTTGATCGGTTTTTGGCTGTCAAAAGGAATAGTAATATATTTCTTATCATCAAGAAAATCTGTCAGCATTATAAATTTTCGGAGCCACAAAAGTTAGCTGATAAACGAAAAGCAATAACTGTTTATTGCAAGTATCAAAAAATAATGATAGTGGTGGTTATAAAATAGTATGTTATGACCTCATAATATTATAGACCACATTAATTTCCGGAATTAGAAATCGATACTATAATGACTTCATTTCGCGATGATAACATCGATACAACTTTTACAACACTAAAATACATTTATATTATTCAGAGTGCATTGAGATAGAATAAAAAAATGTTACGGAAATTCATAATAGCAGTAGTATCACAGATGCGTTTGACATTTAAGAAATGAGGACGCTCTTTTCTTTCCTAAGTCTTTTCCATTTGGGAATACTGCCTTTTTGCTAACAGGTTCTAAAAATGTTATGCAGAATAAAAAATGCCTTCGGAATCGCACGGTTATAGACCGCCATACATCAAGGTCATGGGTATGAAACCTTAAACTCTGACGCGTAGTTCGAAGATGAAGCTCAGCAGCAGGAATCAAAATAAACATCTCCATAGAGCATTACCCATGAAACATGCGATACAAAAAAGGAAGACTCAACACAAAAAAAAGGTGATTGATAATTTCCCAGTCGTTGACAATTCGTTATGCTCTCCTTTAATTACAGTCAAAAGAAAGGAGCTGGTACTTAGGAACCCCTGCAAAGAGAATAGTACTCCCTGTGAGGCCGAGCTTGCGATTCGTAAAGTTGTAAACGATAGCTCGCCTTGAAATACTGTCTGTCTTACTAAGCATTCCCAGTTTTTAGGGGCTATATTTACCTTCTTATCACGAAACTGAACATCACTCAAAATGTCATAACCGAGAAACCAATACAGAATGTGAAAGTTAGGAAAACTCTCATAGTCCGTAAGCCAGGCGCTAATTTTCGTCAATTATTTCTTCTCAGTCAATATTTCGTAAAATGTCTCAGAGAGTCGCATTATGAAGCGTTGTAAACGTCAGCTGCGGCTCCGAGGGTGGGTTCAGCAGTGGTAGCCCACGCTGGTAATAAAAAATATTATTTTTAATAACTTATTCCCGATTAAAAAAATGATCAAATTTAAGTAAGACTAATATTTTGAAGAAATAAAATTGTCAGCTAATTATAAAGTGGTGGGTTAGACGTCAGCTGGTCACACAAATATGAAAAAAATATATGTGTTCAGTGATTTCCTCCCAAACGAAAATTTATCAGATGAAAGTTTATGTGTTGTTTTTAATAAATAAATAAGTCAGCTGGCTATATCTAGGTGGAATGTTCGTCAGCTAATGCCCTGAAAGTGTAACGTAGGAGCTAGTCAGAAACATTTATAGCCTAAGTAAATGTATCAGCTGACGAGTTTTCCCTCAACATACTGCCAGCTGATTTATTTATGCAGTTAATATATTTACTGACAACAGCCTATTAATAAGCTCCATGCTAACTTTCAACCCCTATTTCACCCTTTTAGGGGCAGAACTTTCAGAAAAGCTTAAATACGTATCATTTTTAATAAATATTCCAAAAAAAAGTTTTAATGTTTCTACCCTAAAAAATGACGGTTTTCCATACAAAACTCAATCCCTGTTTCACCCCCTTATTGATAGATTATTCAAAATCCCATCCTTAGTGGGTGAATACTCAATATAACGACCCCACTCACCAAATTTCATGGCTGTAACTCGAACAGTTTTTGCTCGACGATGGTGGATCAGTCGGCTAGGACATGTTATTTTACAAGTATAGATTAAAATATGATAAAAAGGAAACCACTAACACGAACGATAAAATTAGTTTACAAAACACTAACTCAATAATTAGTAACAGGCAGCTTAGAAATAGAAGACGGACATAGGATACCTTTTATCCCGTTAACTGTAAGGAAACTAGGAAAAACAACATTTTTCCCACAAAATAGAACGGTTGGGACGAAGTTCGCTGGAACAGATAGTTTGAAGTAAAAATCAACCATGTTTGACCATAAATACCATAAATCACGTTGTAAATTATTATAATATTGGATCTGCTTTAGTCCCGAAAGCGTTACAGATATACTTTTGCCGAAAATATTACTAAAATGATATCGTACAACCTCCATACAAGAATTAATATATTACATCAATAAATTATGGCACCGGAAACACTCTTACATAAACGTGATTAATGTTCAGCAGGAAATAAGGAAATACAAACCGTATGATATATTTACTTTCAATACTTATTATCAACATGCTATTAATAAACAACCCGAAAAGGGTGGACGTTTGGAAGGTAGGTCATGATTCAGATATAGCCTATTATAGTTATAATTAAGAATCGACTTGTAGTTTGAATTATATTTAATTATGCACATTTTCTGTGTACTCAGACGATTTGATAAAATTGATATAGGAAGATGTTCTCGCGGTATTTCGCGGGCATGAGGCTAGAATATTCGAGCGATGCAGTACTCCCTATGTCAATCACCGACTCCAAAAAAAGGAGGAGGTTGTCAATTCGACTGTATGGTTGTTATGCGATAACTCGGCTAATATCCAACCAATTTTGATAGTTTTGTTTTGAAATTATAGACTTTATGGTTATTTTTAAGATTTTTCACTTATATTGAAGACTTCAGCAACATAAGTGAAAAAGTCATCATTATTAAAAATGATTAAAAAACCACCTGTAGGATGATGATAAAATTTATGTTTGAGTATTTTGGAACTATTCGATATTTTTCGAAAAAATAACTACCCAGGTCGTGCTGTGGTACCCAATGAATTAGTTGGACTTGGTTTTTGAAGTTTTACTGTTATAAAATATAACATGATGAGGAATTATAGAAAACAAAAAAAAACTGTAAAAATGGTATAACCATTTTTTATTTTACAGTATTTTTTGTAAATATAAGTTTGTTATACTTCAAATAAAATCTTATAAAGTATTTTTTTTTTTACATCGTATTAATGTTGAGATATTTCTAGGTGGAGTAATCAATCTCAAGCATTTTTGTAAGCAAATTGTTCTAAAACCTACACTTTATATTTTTTTACATAATTTAGACAAATATTAATTGTAATTTAAGTAACTTGGTATGTCTAAAACATTATCAAGAAGTTTAATTCAAAAACGTGTACATAGGGCCATGAAAGAATGAATCTGTTGAAACGAGATACATGTACCACAAGATTGGTTTTTCTTGTATTCACAGAGTGTACTTCACAATTTCTCTTAAACGAACTCATATTTCCTTGAACATTCATTAAATTTTCATGAATTTATACAAAAGCTCCCGTAAGAACACATTTGATAAAATTTTACCCAGAGAAAAATTTACTCCTTTGCTACTCGTTTATATTAATACCAACTTTTAACGTATACGTCTACGTTAACGTTAACGTCTAGTCCTAAGCCCTTACCGTAAGTTTACACCGCTATACTGTACTTGCTAGCGTCCTTAATATGTATGACAACTTTGAACAGCGCCTCTACTGGTAAGTAAAGAAAACTTATTATTCAGAAATTACCACATCTATCACGGTGAATGCTCTAAAGAGTTGCTTGGTTTGATTTCAGTCGCTGATTTTCACCTTGGGATATCGCGTCGGATTTTAAAGTACTATCATGCCCGTCATCTTGACGCGTGGCAGTCGACAACATTGCGATTCGGAAGACATTTCTTACCCACAATACGTTTGTGGGATCACTTACCGAGGGCGGTATTTCAAGAAAAGAGCTTACTCATTCCTTAACGGTCGGAAACGCATCTGTGATAGGTAATTCTGGTGTTGCAGGTGTCCGTGGGCGGCGGTGACCACATTCCATCAGGTGGCTCGTTTGCCTCCTCTTATACAAAAAAATGATAACTCTCCTCATTGTCACTTTAAGCTTTAATTAAAATTCTGAATAATGTCAACAAACAACGCACTGATTTAATTAAAGTCTGAATTGAAACATGATTATTATCGATAACATTCATATTTTGTGAATAATATGTACTTTCACAACGTTTTCATTATATTACCACGGAAATTTTGTTATTAATATGAGCATTCAGAAAACAAAAGATCCCTTAGGTACTAACTAAGGTACAAACAAAGAGTAGAAATCAACGTATAAAAGATACAAACCCACGGGTAAAAATATTGAGTGCAATGGGATTGACATGTCTCTGAATGAAACATCTTAAAACATGCGATTAAAAAAGGGATACTTAATAGGTAAAGCTCTCAAGATATATCTTACGTTAGTTTATTTTTCTTATTCCATTAATAAAAGAATGAATCTCTCTATCTGTATCAACTATCTATCTCGGGCTAGCGGCTCTGGAATGGTAATAGTCGAACTTTTTTTTGTATTTGAATGAAATACCTACAGCCGTGCGGTGCGTCAACATGCGACAGGGCTACGCGACTTCAGTTTTATTATTATATAAACAAATAAAAATCGTTTAACGAAAGGTAAATGTTCAAAGTACATGTAGTGTTTCGTATTATATGCTATAAACAGAAATCGTTTTATGAATAGTAAATGTTCAATAAAAGTACACGTAGTGTTTTTTAATACCAAATTTTATAAAAAAAAACATCCTTAACTGCTCAACCGAAGCTTAAAAACAGTACACAGTTTACAATTTATTCTTTGCAATATAAATAAATGAACTTATTAAACATTAAAAAATCGCAAGATTACCTATTGGTTATAAAATAAAAAAATACGCAATTACATGGACAGTTTGTCACTACGATGCAACCACGAACGGTAGTATACCGAGTGCATACCGAACCTGAATCGTAAAAGAATAAACACAATTTCGCCCGTTAGTATGAAGACAGAATACTGTATATTACCCGTTGCTATTTATTACCTTAACGTCAACGCTTGTCAATCATGTTCCGGTATATTCGTCAATTATGTCAAAGTAGATTTTGTTGTTGAAATCGTGCCTAGTAAATCTTATCTACTTCAACTCATTTGGAATCAAGCCAAACTGCGTATTTTCCAAAGTTTGCCACGAATTTATTATTTTCTAGCTGTAATCTTCAACATCGCCTACGTATAAAGTTAAAGGTATTAATATAAATATCTTCACGCCCGTATCTTGAGTAAGTAGGATAGATGCAGCCAAGACGCAATAGACTAGCTGGAGATTAATGCCATAATGTGATTGGTCATAAAACTATTGTCAACCGATCACTTGTCTAACTACGCGCAACGTTATTTTATTAGAAAGTTGGAAAATGTAAAAGTATTTTCGTATGTAGTTAACGCCAATACCAGACCACTAAGCCACAAAGGCATGTTAGATCTATCGCTAGCATAATTTGAGATCTCGGGATAAAAATTAGTCTTTGTCCTATTTTCAGTCAAATTCATTAAAACACCTCAAAAATAATGAAAATTAATCACTTCTGTGATCTAGCGGTCCAGGTGTTGGATTTGACTGCATGAGGACCGGAACCCAGGACGGGTTCGATTCCCAGGTCGGTCAACAAAACGAAAATTTTTCCAATTTTCTGATAAAAAAAATGTTGCTCGGAATTGGATATATGCCCGGTTGGCTATATACCACCTATGATATTGTGGGACTTGGAGTTTTCAGCTAGTCGTGGGTGTCTTGGTTGTACCTCTGCCTACCTCTTCTGGGATATGGGCGTAAAGATACCTTAAATTCATCAAAACACATCTCTATTTTGTTGTAGAAATCGGGACATACGCACTTACACACAAATAAACTGTTTGCAGATATTATACAAATACAGATTATTCGATAACGCTATCAATATGTTAGGAGTATGAAGACACACAAGCAGACAAATTTTTTGATGAAAAACCAAGTAAGTAAATAAACGGTTTATTGTGAAACCGAGGCTGCAAGTTAACCGTCTGGTTCAAATAAGTTTAAAAGCTTCTCTGTCGTCCAGACATTGATAAGACAGGAACAGTGAAATTATGTAAAAAAAGGTTAGGCCGTAATTATCTTCATCACCCATACACTAAAGAGATAGCCAGAGGCACAACCAGGGCATCTATAACTAGCTGAAGACACTCTCACCCGTATTAAAGAAACATACTTGGCTTAGTAACAAAACAGCGCTGTACGAAGTACGACAATTAGCTAATGCGGTCCGTACGTAGAGCCATCAAATTCTTAAACGATGTTTAGAACTTACTTAGTCTGACACTGTGATATGAGACAAGACTATCGTAAGCCGCGTATATATTTAATTCCGAGGAACCCTTTTTTTATGTTAAAAAATTGTAAAAACACATTTTTATTTTCTTGCCAATCAGGAGATCGAATTCGCGACCTCATGAAGTCAAGTCCAACGTCTGTACCGCTAGACCAGTGCAAGAGAGAAATGACTTCACCAATTACTCTGTGAAGGTCAGTTAAAAATCTAAAAACATTTTATTGATACAAAAAAAACATATCTTGGCACCCACTTAGTAACAACTTAACACAAACCTGGCTTCTGTTTCATTATAATTTTACCTAACCCATTGCATAAACTCACAACTCCTTGACTTTTTATAATATATCTTTATTGAAAAGATTTCATACAAAAAAGAAGCACTGTAATAAACAAGAATGAAATTCATAAAGTAAATATTTCTGGGAAACATGTATCTACCCCTAATTTCCAAAAAGCCAATCAATTTTAATCTAAAATTTATCAATTGTTCTCAGCTGTTTAACATGAGTTCGGTTTAGACTTTTACACCGAACCCATGTTAAACAAGAAGAGATACGTCGTAGATTACAATTGATTAACGTTTCGGAAACTGGGAATTTTGAGATATTTTTATTACTATAAGATTATGACAAATCCATCACCTGGTGGGGATTACTCGGTTACTTAGTGTAGTCTATCAAGACTGGGTAGTTGAGTTTTGTGCGCCATCTCGCCTGGATTTCTATCGTCTGCGATAAAGTCGGTCATCTTCATCGGTAGTTATTATGTGTCGAGCTGGAGAGTGTGGTAGCCGGTACACGTATACACTTCACTCGTGTAACTCTGCGACGCTTCAATAACTACATATAGACGTCAATTACTTCTTACCATCAACAAAGCCGCGTGGTTATTAGCTATCTTATTGCAAAAAATTTCTTGCTATTATTAAGAAAAGCAAAAAAGTCTAAACGCTTTTATTAGTTTCTTTCAGTTTTTCGATTTATGTTTATGTTCAGCTCGGTAGTACAATGTAATAAACTGAGATGATTTTCTGATATACTGTAGTAATTTTCTATGAATTGAGGCAGTCTTCACCGAAGAGCTGAAATAAATCACTTGACGGTTTTCATCCATAAAAGTAAAAAAGGGTGTTACCGGGCAATGAGTTAATAAGGTCATTAAATTTTGTAATAATGTTATAAAATCCCTGGGCCTTTTTTCTTTGCCTCTTTTATTAAAATATATTATTGAATCAGAAGCAATTTTTTGGAAATCCGTAACAAATGAATGTATATTATGCTAACTATGCTAATGAACCTATGTAACTGTTATTGCGGGAAGTCTTTCAAGTTACAATGGACAACACAAGCTCTAAGATTGTTCTCATCTCTCGAACTTAAAAAATCGAACTTAAATACAAATACAATTATTTATATTACTGTTTCCCCGCTAAAAATGAATGCGTATTATGGTAAGTCCAGTCCATTCACTACGCAAAGACTTTTTTGTTTTTCCAAATTACAAATTAAATATTTTCATTTAGATCTAAGTATGCATATATTCGTCATAAAAAGTTGGATTACAACTTTTTACGACTTAGCAACCAACTAAACATGAAGTTCACCAATATATTACTATAATCGCATTATATTTGTAGTTATTGTTTTTCAAATCTTTTGATACTATTTTCGGTTTAAGTGCCAAAAAAATTTTTAACAACTTTTTTTTTGGAATAAATTAAAAGAAACAAAAAAAATAATAAACCTCAACAACACCTATCCGAAATATAGCTAACATTACAACCACGATCACGTCCCCATTAAAGCCTCTATGTAATTTAGTGAAGACCCATTTCCATTACGTCAATTTTTCAAAAAAAAGAAATCGGCCTATTACATCCGTTCAAAAATCGTGATGCCACAGACACACACACTCACCCAACTCAACCCAAATATACACAAAGACACGTCAAACTTACTCGTATAACATCCTCCTTTTTCCGTCGGGGGCTAAATAAGATTCTAGAACCACCTACTCTTAAATATTACAGGAAGAAAACTAGATAGTATAATATAATCCTAATGCTATTCAACAACATCTCTTTGGAAGAAAACCTTTATGTAGAAACTTTTAATAGATAAAGATGTTTTACTGATAGCCTGAAGAAACAGTATTGTGTTTTCTTTTGTTTATTATCTTCGAAACTAGTTTTAAGTAAATATTTCAAAAGATTTATCTATTCAAAGTATGCTAGTAGCCCTCACATAGTTACCGTTTTTTATCTGAGCTTTATTCCTGGTGAAAGCCAGCTTCTATCTTTTTTTAAATTGCTTCTCCATATTGACGGGTCTTGAGCATTCACCACTTATTACTGGCTCTCATATCTCTTTCGCGACGTTAAAGCTACGCTTATCGAGCCTTACTAGAACTTATTCCTAGTATTATAAGACCAGGTTCAGTTAGGTTCCATTGGCCTACCTAAGACATAAGATGAGCTTCTTGTGACTAATAGTTTAGGACTTATAAACTTTTACACCACGAAAGTACTCGTTACGGATCTGTGAGACTACTCTCAAATCTTGATTTTATGCAAACTGAAAATTGGAATCGGATTTGTCAGTTCGGGTAGGTACTTTTAAAAATTATATTAGCTTATTAAGTTTATTTTTTTTTTTATTTTTAAGATGTACGAAGGCAAACAAGCAGACTCCCTATAACTTAAAACTAACTTTTTTAAAGTTATAGGGAGTCTGCTTGTTTGTCATGTTTGCGTGCGGTAATGATACGTTGCCAACCTGAGGCCGGGATGTTAGGCCTCCAGCAAAGATAAATTTACCGGATACTTTACCCACCAAATTGGAACACGTCAACGGCAAGCATTGATGTTGTGGCGGCAGGAATGGGTAATGCAGCGGTACCAATTCAGGCGAGTCGTTGCGAAACTCTACCACCTAGCCAGATGTAGCGGTGTGAGTGACAGTAAGCCAATGCTCGCCTTTTACGAGCTGCCTGGCAGGAAGGTAGATGATCTATTCAGCAAAGGAGTACGGACCAACGCGGGGAAATTGAGATTCAGGAGTAACCCTACCGATGAGTCTCGTAAGACCATTCAACTCAGCATGTTCATTTTGGTATCGCCAAGGACGTCTCGTATCTCGAAGTCATGGACTTTTGTAATATAAGTTGTTTGTCTCGACCCCTCAGACTTTTGGGTCGAGACGAGACAAGACTGTTGCTTACAGCCGAAGCAATAATTGACGTATTGCTCAAAACAACAACGAATACCGACTTGGCGAAGCAGTCACCTGTGTATCTCATGTTGTCTTTTGTTATCGTAATTATAATTCGTAAACTTTGGCACTCGATACACTCTGCCCACTACGTAACGGACTTGGCGTGAAGATACTTACTTCAGAAATAAACAATGCAGTTATTGAGGCTGAAATTATCGTTACAGTATTTAAAATTTAATTTTCTCTATATTAAATGTTGAATTTTGCAAAAAAATGTTACTTAATACGTTTTAACAAAACTTAATTAAATTTAAATTCTTCAAAAAGGCTACTAACCTCTGTAAAAACTATCATTAACAGTCTTAAAAAAAGGAGGAAGTTTTTAATTAGACTGTAAGTACCTTATGTTTTGTAAGTTTTTTACGCGATTTCTCGGCTAATTCCCAACCTATTTTAATAATATTTGTTTGGTTGATAGGACATGATTTCGAGGTGGTCTCATATAAGTTTTATCAAGATCCAACAAATGGTTTTTAAGTTATACTTAATAAAATGCATAAAATTTTCACTTTGCATTTCACATATATATGAAATATTAAGTGTAACTCAAAGAATTGCTTTATTAACTTGTCGCCTTTATGGTCTAGCGGTCCAGGTGTTCGACTTGACTGCATGAGATCTCGGGTTCGAATCCCGGGTCTGGCAACTTAAAGAAAATCTGGTTCTTTTTTAAATTTTTTAATAAAAAAAACGTTGCGTGGGATTGGATACGTGCTCGATTGCCGATAGGCTTGCCACCTATCACATTGTGGGACTTAGTGTCTTCGACTAGTCGTGGGTGTCTTGGTTGTGCCTCTGCCTATCTCTTCGGGGATATGGGCGTAAAGATGACTTACTTACTTTTAACTCAAAAAATACTACTAGAATGTTAATTTTTATGTGGAACTATTTCGGAAACATTTGCTATCTTTAGAAAAAGAGTTATCGAATCGAGACATGGCACCCAATGAAATATTTAGAGTTGGTTTTTGTAGATTTACTGCACTTAATTATTTTCTCTTAAAAGTCTCAAAGTCCCGGGAATTGTAGACTGTCTCATGTCCAGGGACTTTAGAATTGTCAAAAACTTCCAAACTCTAAATAGAACAGAGTGAATGTAGCTCTTGTATGTAAAGCTTTACAGGAATTATTTTGTCACAGTGACCCAGCTTTTGATATTTTGACCATGCAACAGATACTTAAGCTTTGACGACGTGAGAGCTATTTGGCTTCTGGAATATGGAACCTGGGTACTTGTTACATAAATGAAATTAAACGAGTCACTAAACTGCTATACAGTATATTGCTGGTATAAACGAGCTGGTTCGGCAAACTTCGTGTTGCTTGACATTAACAACAACTAAGAGTTTGCATGAAAAAAATAAATATTGGTTTTTCCTAGTTTCCTTGACAATAACTAACCTACAAGAAAAGCTGGCAACTGCGAGACGGACTCAAGAGTGCCCATGACAGATTCCGTTACACCAATCATGACATACTAGATAGTTCAATACACTTCATGCAAACTTTACAATGGCTGCAGTGTACGTCTCTTCCGGAATTTGCGCGAATTTTAAATTTGAATGACTAATGTGCTGTCAACCTCGCGGTTTTTACAACTTCTCCGGGCTTTGTGGGCCGAGCAGAGTGCTCAGCCCGAGACATCATTATTTAGATGGATTGGACTGTTCCCTACAATCCCAGCAACAAGGGCTGTCTTCCGTTAGACCGTACCTCGACTTGGTGCTGCATTCTGGTTACTGGGTGAACTAGGTGGAGGAATAGTGGCGGCTCTTCGCTCAGCGTTAGGCGCCGGGCGCAAGAGAGGTCTTCGTCGCCTAGACTGGAGGCGACGGTGTAGTGTAGTGTCCTGTGAATTGCAAAGTAACTCACGTAACTGTCGCCTTGCCCCCGTAAGGAGGCAGGGAAAAGGTGCCGGGGCGTTAGCCCCTCTGCCTTGGTGTATGCCGCTGGCTATTACGACAGCCAGGTCGTTTGGTGTGGAAGTTGTCTTCCAATGGTCAAGTCCGGTGGTTTGGCCCTCCCCTTGCACCGCCCTTATTCTTCACGTCACCCCGTGCGATCAGCCCTACCAGGTGGAACCCCGTGGGGGGAAGCCCAGCAGGAGCGATCAGCGAACGTGGGTGACGACTTAGTAAGAGCGGTGGGATAGGGGGGGCGGTTGTTAAGTCCGCGTTAGGTGCGCGGGAGATCGCGCGGGTATGGCTTCGCGTCCGGGGGACGCGCATGCCAGGGAGCGAT
>NJDC01000099.1:79671-128346 GCA_002245475.1 Calephelis virginiensis
CGCAAAGCCTAAAGTCGAAAGTCTTTAACATGGTTATGTTACCGGTGATGACATATGCAACTGAGACTTTGCCGATAAGTGTGGGCCTCTTAAATAAGCTCAGAGTCGCTCAGCGTGCTATGGAGAGTGCTATGGACGCTGTTTCTCTGCAAGATATGATCCGTAATTCGGTGATCCCCAAGAAAACGAGAGTAACCGATATAGTTCAGAGAGTTAGCAAGCTGAAGTGGCAATAGGCAGGCCACATTGCTCGCAGAACCGAAAACCGTTGGGAAAAAAAATTCTCGAGTGGCGGCCCCGCACCGAAGGAGGTAGTATTGGACGACCTCCCACCCGGTGGACAAATGATCTGGTCAAAGTTGTGGGGAGTTGCTGGATGCAAGTGGCTGGTGATCATGACTTGTGGCGCTCTTTGTTGGAGGCCTATGTCCAGCAGTGGACGTGCTCCGGCTTATGATGACTATATACAATTGTAAATACTTAATACTTTACTATTAAACTGTTTTAAATGGTAAGTAATCGTGGACTAGCGGTTCAGTTGTTGGACTTGACTGCATGAGGTAGCGGGTTCGAGTCGGGCAACAAAAGAAAATTGGGTTTTTCAAATTTTCAAAAAAAAAGTTGCTCGGGATATGTTATGTGCCCGTTAAGCGATAGGTTTGCCACCTATCACATTGTAGGACTTAGTATCTTCGGCTAGTCGTGGGTACCCTGCTTGTGCCTCTGCCTACCTCTTCAGGGATATGGGGGTGAAGATACTTAAATGGTAAGTAGATACTCAGGATTTTAGGATTTTGTCAATTCTAGTTTTATGCAGCTTATGAACGGAATCACAAAGGACAATTATTGAACTCATTTACGTTAAATTTAGCTTCACAAAACTCGGATTTATATGTTCGGTGAAATCAGCCCTTACTCACTTTTATGACTGATCGTAAAAATAATTGCGGGAAAGACTAATCTAGTGATGATCGCTATTTATTGCAAAATTACGGCCATTATTAATAACCTATCTATGATAAGAAATCGTGATATTTTGGATCAGTAGCCAGGTAACCGCTGTTATTTTTCAATAATCAAGAAAAATATCTTAGCAAGAAATCTCTAGAAGACCTATCTTGATCTGTAGATACGTTATTAATCAATATTGGCCGATAATAATTTTGAATTAATTCGCAAACATTTACGATAAGATCGAAGAGATTCACAAATATATTTTATGGAAATGTGAGGGAAAATCCATTTAAAAAGCTAACAAACGATCCAAACCAATATATTGTTCTAATTAATTATTCAACATGGTCCTAGATATTTAAACCTAAGTCAATGTTATCAGAGCTGAAAAGCGTTTGACTAAATTTTATCTGGAAGTTAAATATTTTTTTATAATTATAAAAACATGTCCACTCTAACTTGCTACTATACGCCAGCCTTCTCTGTTTTTCGTTTTATTATTTTAATGGTAGATGTTACACTTTCAAACCTCGTATTAATAGGGAACTGCTAACATTATAGGTATCTATTGCCAATGTTGCCATGTATGTTAACGTTTGTTATCATGCATATGTCACATAAAAGTGGTGTCGTACAACATTTGCCATTTTTTATTTAACACAAAGTTAAGTACATTTTCTTGGTGAGTTTTGGTCTTCATTCAGAAGTTCTAGAATCAAGATCCATCACACAAATATAGTAGGCAACAGAAATCGTACCTGAGGCCCTACCATGAACGAAATATGCAAATGCAAATTTATGCCATAAGTGTAAAGGTTTTCTTTCTCCGACGGCAATAAGTATTATCTTATATATAAAATTCTCGTGTCACACTGTTCGTTTCTGTTCTCCTCCGAAACGGCTGTACCGATTCTCATGAAATTTTGTGAGCATCTTGAGAAGGCCTGATAATCGGCTAACATCTATTTTTCACATCCCTAAGTGATAAGGTAACTCACCCCAAATTTTTTTACTAAAATCATATTAAAAATGTAGCAGGACTACGTCTGCCGGGTCAGCTAGTTATTAATATAATATTGTTTTAAGAGCATATATGGTGACCCCCCCCTGATCCTTCTATTTGACCGATTAGACGTACACGCTAACTCTTCGCGTCGCGTCGCGATTTGAACTATTTTTTTTTCGAAAGACAGCTCATGATTCCGAAATGGTCCCAAATAAAATCCATCATCATATCACTAGTATGTTATTCACCCTTGCCACCGCTAGTCGTGTCATGATAATTTTGTATACAACTGCGCTGTTTCATTTCAAATATTAAAACTATATATAAAATTACAGTTATAGCCATCCTGCCCCTGCCTACCATGAAAGCTTATAGCAGTATTATTTCCATCGTGCTAAATGACCGCTTTTATAAGCAACTATATGGTGTACGTTATGAGGTTGTCTTTTTCCGATTACAATTAGTATTATTGAAATAATAATGTTTTAAGAGCTTATGATAACCCCCCTGTTTTGCTTTTACAGTATCTTCAAGGCTATGTTAAGTTATCAGTTATTGACTAATTTATCAGTTAACAACCAAAAGGAAAATTTCTCTGTTAAAGTTGGTACACTATGATTTTAAGTTTTCATTTGTAAAAAAATAAAGGTAAACACGAGCAATGTTGACAGTATTCAAGAGAATTTTTTCTCCTAATCTGGGTTATTTCTACTTACTTACAAGTATTATTATTACTGTCAATAAATATATACATTTTAAAACAAACTAAAAATTAACCTGTAAGTCACATTTTTTTTTAAAAAGAGCTTCCTTGGAATCGTTAACCGTCATTTGAATAAATAATTATCGAATCGCGATGTGGTTAAGAAATAATAATTGTTGTCGGTTTTTTGCAGTTATACTACGTTTAAATTATTAAGTTGTCCGAAAGGTAAAGCTTACGCCTTACACTACCACCGTTTCCAAACCTAGCCAGTCAGGACAAGAAACGGCGAAACATACTTAACCAAATACTAGTTTCAAACTTAAATAAAATCTTGCTTTTAAAATGTACTTACACTGTAATTAATTTAATCTTTATTTCAAAGTAGAAATTCTAAAACTACAAATCTAAATAAGAACTTAATTTCCTGTGCATCAAGACAGTTTAATTAAAGTATCTTGTTAAGCTACAGATAATAAAGTAGATCGAGACAGATAAAGGCTAAGTCAAGGCTAAGTCCCAGATAAAGTAACCATTTTTGTAACTTGTGTTCAAGCTCTAAAAATTAGATACGAGGTTACTCAAATAAATATACTGAATAGGCCCGTAGCAAATATATTATTATTATTTATGAAGTTGTTAGGCAAGCAATTTTCGACGGTAAAGTCCTTCAGACTGGAGCACGATAGTAGCGAGCACTGACGGGATACTGGCTTAAACAGATAAAGCGGTGGTTACCATTTGGACGCGTTGTAAGAGTCTAGTACTCGTAAACCCCATTCTCAGTTGTAGAGATATCTCCAAGTAATCGATGTCCATAAACGTGTTTGACTAACAGAGCCGTATCTAGCAATTACTATCGGCAAACAATAAGCGAACATATTGAATGGATCGCATTAGAATAATAATAATAATGGGCCGAATGGGCACAAATCCGAGCCATTCATCACGTAATTAATTAAGGGAATTATATTTGTTTCGCAATGGACAATAGAGCGAGACCGTCCTTTTAAAGGGCATATTTAAGGTCAAACCCACATTAATCAAATATTCATAAAATTACGAGTGAATAAAACTGTAACAACACATAATGTCCACTTTTAATACTTTATATATAATGACTTTCATACAAACTTTCAACCCCTATTTCACTCCTTTCCAGAAACGCTTAAATACGTATATTTTAGTCATCACTACATAGTATAAAACGAAGTCGCTTCCTCTGTCCCTATATCCCTTGTATGCTTAAATCTTTAAAACGGATTTAGATGCAGTTTTTTAATAGATGAAGTGAGAGAAGAGGAAGATTTATACGTATATTTAATACCCGTGCGAAGCCGCTAGAGAGGACGCTAGTTTTTAATAAGTAGCTTAAAAACAATGTTTCGTGTTTCTACTATAAAAATGACGTATTTTCAACATACATACATACATACATACATATCTTCACGCCAAGTCCCTTACGGGGTAGGCACAGAGTATCGAGTGCCAGACCTCACGATCCTGACAAACCTGTCTTGCTTCCTTCACATTCATAACCCTTTTCATACAAACACGCTGGTTTCGGAGACTCTTGACACCACCCTCGGATAATATCCGATTGATCTGACCGTGAAATGTCAGCCTTGGTCTCCCCGGGTACCTACATCCATGCACATTCGCATTGTATATCTGCTTTGTTAATCTTTCATCTGTCATTCTTTCCACATGACCGAACCAGCGGAGCACGCCCTTTCGCATTTTAACACCAACACTTTCTTTCAATCCCACTCTTTCTCGGATCTCACTGTTACGAATTTTCAATTCAAATTTTAACCCCTATTTCACCCCTTTAGTAGTAGAATTTCCAAAATTCCATGGTTTCCTTATTGGGTGTCGACTCAATAAAACGAGCCTACTCACCAAATTTTATGGTTGTAACATTAACAGGTTTTGATCGGTGATTATTAATCAATCAGTCAAAAGGACATGTTAGCATAAAATTTATGTCGAAATTAATATGTCAATATACTTTTAATAAATCTGTTCTTCTGTGAGTGAGTTCTTTACATTAAAGATATTTAAATGTGATAGGGGCAGCCGCCTAAAAGTGGACAGCAAAACACATATCAATAATTTATAAAATGACTAGCTGCTACCTGCGGCTTCGCTCGCGTTTTCACAGAAACCCAGTGTGCGATCGGGATTAAAAATAGCCTATATGTTAATCCAGGTCACAATCTATCTGTCTTCCAAATTTCAGACAAATCCGTTCAGCCATTCGAGCGTGAAAGAGTAACAAACATCCATACATCCATACTTACAAACTTTCGCATTTATAATATTAATAAGATAATTAATAGGATTATCTGTATGTATGCTGATTGGATATCACGCTGTATCTACTAAACTGATCGTAACGTAATTCGGTAGATACCTGGGTACTTTACGTTTCGAAAAAGATTATAGACTACTTTTATCCTGCTAACGAAAGGAGTTTTTGTGTTATGTGGATTTAGAAAGTTAAAAGTAAACATAAAGTTATAATGTAAATTTGGAAATCCATTAACGTGTAGGCTATTCCATTTATTCTGGTTTTAATTTTGTAGTACGTGCTTTATAGATTACCCTATTTTTTTTCAGTAATTTTTCTAGTTTAAAAAAATATGTCCATAGCAACACTTAGTATGAAGTGGCAATAAGAGAGAGTAATTAAGAGAATAACTTAGAGAATAATTTGCATGTAATGGTCACATAAATTATACATATATTTTGTCAAGCTGAGTCCATAGAAAGGTAGGAAGAGAAACTCTCTGGTACAATATTATCTGGCTAGTTTCATTCGAATTAATTCATTTGTTTCGGCAATATTAATTTGAATTTACGTAGTACATTTAAAGTTCAAATTTGTAGTTATAACAACAACTTACTTTATTTTTTCTTAAACATTATTTGCATTAAATGCATCAACAATTAATAGTCTCGAAAGAAACAAATTTCAATAAAATTGGTCTCTTTAGGTAGCGCTGCTTGCAATATCATAAAAAATCTCTCTAATACGAGGGTAAAATTTTACAACGCGTCCAAATAGTAACCACCGCTTTACCTGTTTAAGCCAGTATCCCGTCAGTGCTCCCTACTATCGTGATCCAGTCTGAAGGACTTTACCATCGAAAATGACTTGCCTAACAACTTCATAAATAATAATAATAATGTATTTGCTACGGGCCTCTTCAGTATATTTATTTAGGTAACCTTGTATCTAATTTATAGAGTTTGAACACAAGTTACAAAAATGGTTACTTTATCTCGGATTCAGCCTTGACTTAGCCTTTATCTGTCTCGATCTACTTTATTATCTGTAGCTTAACAAGATACTTTAATTAAACTGTCTTGATGCACAGGAAATTAAGTTCTTATTTAGATTTGTAGTTTTAGAATTTCTACTTTGAAATAAAGATTAAATTAATTACAACGTAAGTATATACTAAAAGCAAGATTTTATTTTAGTTTGAAACTAGTATTTGGTTAAGTATGTTTCGCCATTTCTTGCCCTGACTGGCTAGGTTTGGAACCGGTGGTAGTGTACGGTAAAAAAATTTATTAAAATTTAAAATTGTTTATAATTGTAATAAATATATATTTTTTTGTATGAACATTAAAACATTATGTACAAAAGTAAATAATTAGTTTTTATAAATATTAAAATATTTGCACACCACAATGGGGTAGAATATGTTGGAATGCTTAAATAATTTTGTAACAACTTCAACACTTCAACTTCAACTTCACCTCTGTGGTCTAGCGGTCCGGGTGTTGCACTTGATTTCATGAGGTCCCGGGTTCGAATCCCGGGTCGGCCAACAAAAATAAAATTGGATTTTTCCAATTTTTTGATTAAAAAAAATGTTGGTCGGGATTGGAAATGTGCCCGGTTGGCGATAGGCTTGCCACCTATCACATTGTGTGACTTAGTGTCTTCGGATAGTCGTGGGTGCCTTGGTTTTGTATCTCTGCCTACCTCTTCGGGGATATGGGCGTGAAGATACAACTTCAACACGTATATTCTGCAAATTGATATATGTTCTTTCTTTCTTTATGCTACAAGTTCACCAGGTGTACTAGTTATAATAATAACTTTGACTATTAGACCCAGTAAACTTTGTATTTTATGTTTGATTTTTTTTATAATTCACCGATATTAGCTGCTACTTACAATTTGTATTGATTAAAGCAATGTTTTTTTCCCACAATTTTCCCGTTTTTTTCTTCATAAGTACCTTTCCCTGACAAAAACAAAATAAAAATGCGTCCAAGCGCCGCATAATTTAATCATAATCACAATTCAAAGTTATTTCATTTCATTTCACATACACTATACAGCGGTTGCGGTTTAATGTATACGTCACTTCTGCAATTTGTGCAGATTCATTATATCAAATACATTATATTAGAAGGGTTAAGCTAAACGATTGCGCGATTTAAAACTACACAGTGTCATTAACTTACTTTTGCTCAAGGGCTAACGTCATCAGGTTAGCAACGCACCGTTACCATCTTTGGTATCAGTTGATTTCCTTACCATCAGGAAATCAATCTGCTTGTTTGCCTTCCAATATCGTAAGGGAATATAAATTATTGTTATGAATATTAAAGTTTGCAACATGCATGGGTCGCAAAATTTAATTAATGTATGAACTTCGAGTAAGTATTATTGAATTTAGTTATCATGATATACGCATTGCGATATCAACCACCATATTAAATCTTTGAATAGACGTAGATGATTAATGCGGATAGTTTCTGTCGCCAGTATAACAACATACTAAACTGCTATCAGCTGACGTTATTATTTTTTATGAATTCTATTTTTTAATATTTTTTTATGATCTTGGAAGGCAAAAAAGCAGAGCAAACTCCTCGGCAACTAAGACATTTCATATTTATATTTGTTAATATATGTATATTATCAATGAATCCTATACTCGACACATCAACATTAACAAACTTTGAACTTCTATGAGAGCGTTTCGGAAATCTGTAGTTTTACCACACAACTCCACATTCGCAACAGTGAGATCTGAGAAAGAGTTTCTTGGATGATGCCACCAACTCTGGACCTGATAATGGAAACCCAGGGAAATCGAGGAAAATAATAGTATACACATATGACATTAGAAATATTGAAATCGAGGTTGGTTATTTGTACCTATCTAAATTTTGTGTATATGTTTTTGTTGGAATATTATTTAACGCAGACGTCATTGAACTTTCACGGAATATGTAAGGGGCTATAACTTATTAATTATGAGAAGTTAGTTATGTTAAACAAGAGTTTTTTTTTATTTTTTTTTATGTGAAACATCTATAGGCGCACGTAAAAGAGATTTCTGGCGTGGCGACGCATGCTGTGGCGACGCGTCGCCACGTTATATGATGGTATATATATACAGTATATTTGCAGTTGTGTGTACGGTGTGGCGTCGCGTCGCCATGCACAATCGACTGTGCGATTCTCTCCTATCGTAATATTTTATTTTATTATTATGACATATTTAGTTCTTATCACAATATGTTATTTTTTGCATATTACTTTTACAAAATAATGTCGATGTTTCACATCTGCCAAGCGTCCCGTGACGGTTCACATTTTTTTTATTACTACTTCAGTAATTGTGCAGAATATACAGCCTCAATTGCGTGCATCAATTTGAAAATGCCTTATAGCAAAATGTCGATAATAATGTTTTAATAGCATTCGATATTGGCTGAACTAGCCTGTATTTTAATGTCGTTATGTAAGTGAAGTGGTTCTTAAACCGGATACTCAAATTACACAATTTATGATTCATATAAATTTACAACAGCCACGGATTATGATGAAAAAGCGATATTTTTGACACAAAACTGTGATGTAAATTGACTTTATCAAATCACATTAACATTTTAATTGAAACTAGTTTTTAGGCTGACTTTAAACACGCCTGAACGGGTAGGTCAATTTTGCTACTTGTTTTTTTGTTGAGTTAGTTATTGTCGCGAAAAGGTTCTTATGAAGAAAACACCCTGAAAAGTTGAAGGGAAAATAGGAAAAAATGCTTTAATCCATACAAACTGTAAGTAGTTATTATTGACAAGCGATACGAAGTTCGCCGCGTCGGTCGGCTAGTTTATATCCATATTTCACATGGTCATCGCATTACGCGAAACAAAGCATGTTTTAATTCATACCAATTGTTAGTAGCTGCTAATTTCGTCTAGTCATTCAATTAAAAAAAGCCGTGACTCAAAGTTACTTGAATTTCAGTATTTTACTTTTTATTTTAGTTGTTTTTTTTTTAGTTTATTTATATAAAGAAAGTGTTGGTGTTAAAATGCGAAAGGGCATGCTCCGCTGGTTCGGTCTTGTGGAAAGAATGACAGATGAAAGATTGACAAAGCAGATATACAATGCGAATGTGGATGGATGTAGGTACCCGGGCAGACCAAGGCTGACATTTCACGATCAGGTCAATTGGGTATTATCCGAGGGTGGTGTGAAGAGTCTCCGAAACCGGCGTGTTTGTATGAAAAGGGTTATGAATGTGAAGGAAGCAAGACAGATTTGTCAGGATCGTGAGGTCTGGCACTCGATACTCTCTGCCTACCCCGTAAGGGACTTGGCATGAAGATATGTATGTACTTTTTATTTAATGTACCTCCGCCTTCGCCACGTTGGCCGAGTAGCTACCGTACACACTACACTAATGAAAAGAGTTATGATTGTGGAAGCTAGGCAGTGGAAGATATGTACGAGTATGTATGTAGGCAATAGATTTTCCGTGATAATATAAAATGTTTTATTTGCCTACTCTAGGAGTGCCGACAGAAGTTTAAACTTGAATATTGTGCATTTTTGAAATTTTGTAATGGTTGTGTGACAAATTTCACACAAATTTCTTTAATTTATCAGTTTAAAAGTATTATTATTTTTTTGTCAAAATACAATAATTAAGTACTTGACTTTGTACACCAACAAAAAAAATATTTACGAGTATCTTGTGTAGTTGTAGTGCAAGCACAACGCGAAACCGATACCGGCCGACGAAACTTAAATCAAAGTATGAAATGCGGCGATAACATACTGTGGTTTTCTTCGTCCGTCTTACGAATTTTCAATCAAGTCACGTTTCCTAACGAGAGTTTAAATTTGACTTTCACCACAAAAAGTGCACAACGTTGCCAAAGACATTTTTACTTCAAAATCAAAAACATTACCAAAGTTACGCAAAACATAGGTACCTTTGCTTCAAGCTGGTGATATCCAAATAAATCTTTAGTAACCCAAATCTGATGTAAAACCCTACGCTATACTTTATTAATCTATTCAAAGGTTAACGAAATTCCAAATCGTTTAAGCAGTTTAAGAGTTTATCGATTTCACACAAAAATATTCTTCTTGAAATTCCTTGTGTCAGGGTTTTAAGAAGTTCACTTTATACTCTTTTACAATATCAGACGTAGACGAGTAGATGGATTTCCTGATGGTAAAATCCTAAAATTAAATAATCCCTGACAAAATGTACCACAAACATCTGCCTTCCTGTGCCAGGCAGCTCGTAAAAGGCGAGCATAGGCTTACCTTCACTAACAACTAGGTTGTAGAGTCTCGCAGCGACTCGCCCGGATTCGTACCACCCCCTTATCTATTCCTGCCGCCATAATTTCAGAGTGATGTGGTCCGGTCCGGAGGATAAAGCAGCTAGTAAACTTACTTTTGCTCGATGCCTAACATCCCGGCCTAAGGTTGGCAACGCACCATTACCACTTTTGGTTTCTCCAGGCGGCGTGAATTTCTTACCATCAGGAAATCCGTCTGCTTGTTTGCCTTCCAATATCATAAAAAAACCTAATTTTGCCGCCATAATGCCTGTCATTTTTCGATTCAGAGATCCCGGCATGATTGACATCACACCCCGGCCTCAATACAGCAACGCACCTGTGACATATATGGTGTCTAAAGGCCTCGGCTGTCTCTTACCATCAGGAGAGTTGAGTGCTTGTTCGCTGACCTCTTCCATAAAAAAACCGTTGACCCCTTCAGTGGAAGAGGGATTAGTATAATCTGAAGTAGACTTAGGCTTAAGAAGCCTCTTATGTAAGTAATTTATCTTTAAATACTTATTAAAGTACAAAAACCTGAGAATGTTTTTTTCCAGAGTACTAAGTTTTATTTACTGCTTTTGTAGTTTTCTACTATAAAAATGTAAGAGAAATGAGACGTTTTCAGCATAAGTCCAGAGAATAAGTCATCTAACATATCTTACACCAATAAATATGCTCTTAGCCTATTTTATATGAAAATTCGTTTCAAGAATATTACATACAGAATGATATCACTGAATAATAATAGTAGCACAGTATATAAATATGTAATTTCCATCGTCGGCGCTTAGCGGAATTTCATTTAGAAACTAGACCAATTCAATTTACCAAAAATGCTATGAAGTATAATGTCAAAAATACACACGTAATTATAAAAGACGTTTATATTTACAGATTTTTATTAAAAATACCTAGTATAGGAAGGAAAAGTTAAGGTAAAGAAAAGGTTTCCTAGTAATAAGAAATATGTACCGCTTAAAATTGTAACAGTAATTCCTAATGTTAGGTACAATGCCCTCAAAAATGAAGCGGCAATGGCAAACACTGACTTAATTGCAGCAATAAAAAAACAAGATGATGATACCAGGTTAAGGACGTTGTTGTAGAATGACAGTTGTATGAATCTACAATCTAATCTGACTCTTCACTATTCCAACAATCAAACAATCTAAATTAGTTGATTACTTTACTAACTAGCTATGAGGTCGTCATATCTTTACCTAAAAGTGACACTAGATTCTGCTTGTTTGCCTAGCAATAACATGAAAGAAACTATTTTGTTAAACCCCTTTATCGCCTCTATGGCTACTAAGCCACCACTACCACCACTAGGTCTGCAAGTACCGCTTAGGACAAGTCATAGTAAAACTCAGCCACCAAATTTTTGCTAACAGTAGTAGTGTCCAACCAATGAAAACCGATTTTCACTTCATTCAAGCTGCTTGGTTAATTTCTTTGACGTAATAATAATGTTAAAAAATTAATCATAAATATTTCATATCGACCATACACAGGGTACTTGTGACACATCTTTAATATTATTCTAATGGAACCATGTAAGATTATAATTTTCTTTTTCAATGAGGTATTTTCGTATTCATACTTACCGTGACTAGTCGCTCTGTTTTCAATGTAACTGTCCCATTCACCTGTTACTTTTTCTGGTGTTTTGAAAGATAGCATCGAGGTGTTAACTAGTTAAGCGATAAATATTTATAACAAAAATCGTGTTTTCCTAGGTCAAGCCAGTCACGCCATATACGAGTATATACTTTGATAGCACAGTGACTAGTCAAAATTAACCCATTCAAACGTCAGTCTAACTCGCGGTCACATGTGACCCCCTGCCCCGAACAGTTATTTATGCCGGTCACCGGTGTCCCCCGCGGCCTGTTGTGTATGAAAATCTTGATAGCGTTCAACGTGTTACTGACTACAAAAATCGATGTCCTGTTTTGAGTGTAGGCTCGCAAAATTGTCACGTTACATACTCCAACTGTATCACTGAAATTAAGATCCCGTACACTTACAGCGATGACATAAAAATAGATTTTTCTTTACATATTCCATTTTTTTTTTATTTTATCTTTGTTATATTGGAAATACGGATTTACTGATATTAAGAAATTTACGTCGCCTAGAGACAACAAAGATGGTAACGGTGCGTTGCCATTGCACGTGCGCGCGATGCATCTGGGTTTTAGATTTCAAGCAAAAGTAAGTTTGCCGGCTAACTTATCCTCCGCACTGGAACACATCAGAGGCCAGCACTGACGTAATGGCGGCAGGAAAAAGTAAGGCGGTGGTATCAATCCGGGCGAGTCGCTGTGAAACTCTACCACCTAATCAGATGTGTCGGTGTTAGTAACGGTAGGCCTGTGCTCGCCATTTACTAGCTTTATGGTATGGATGGTCTATTCTGCAAAGGAGCCTGGACCAACGGTGGAGATTGAGCTAGAGCCTTCTTAGACTGTTATTAAGTTAGCTATTTTCTTTATTGGGGATATCCTTAGGAATATATTTAAAAATACGTGACAAGAATACAGATAGTAACATTTAAGACCTTTAACCTTTATTATAGAATTTATTTACAACGAGCAATGTTTGGTATCATCGGAACCTAATAAATATTCCTTAAACCGGAGTCAAATTCAAATTGTCAAAGTCAAATTGTTCTGTCTGTCAAGTGACAGTGAAAATTAATATACAAAGCGTGTGTTGAAAATGTTATTCTACTACGCTACTACTACGTAAAAATGTCAAAAAATACAAAGAAATTATATATTTTAGGTAGATTACCATCAGTGGTCGTATAGTGCTTTGCATTAAATTGCGCGGTTAGGGATCCACCGCCTTACCTATTTCTGATGTCATAATGACTTCGTCATAAGTAAGGAGGGTATGGTAGTGGGTAGACTTGCACAGCAGGCCTTACATTCCTGCTTCAGGACAACAACGCACCCATAACGTCTATGGTATCTATTACCACGGTGATATGGCCACAACCGTCTCTAACCATCAAATTAGCCATGTGCTTGTAACGATAATGAGATAATGTATAAAAAAAACATTCACGCCCATATTCCTGAACAGATAGGCAGAGGCCAACTAGAACCACGACCAGTCGAAGTCACGAAGTCCCACAATGTGATGGGTGGCAAGCCTATCGCCAACCAGGCACAAAACTCGTCCCGTTAGTTTTATTAGAAAATTTAAAATACACAGTTCCTGTTTTTTTGTGGGCCGGGAATCAAACTCAAAAAAAACTTGTGAAAAAACCTCAAGAAGTAAATTCCGATGTCGGGCCGCTAAAACAAAATATTTATAAAATCTAAATGATTAAATTCGCTGCAACATACAAAACTTGCGCGAAGACGAGGTAAGTCGTTAGTATTGATATAATTTAAGCAAGCCCTTGCACGTTTTGGGATAACACAGCTGGGTTCTAAATATGGAAACTTACACCAGGCCTTGGCTATGTAATCAGCGGTTTGTGGTTTGCTTTGGGTTTTCAAATTGCGACAAACTATTTGGGAGGATTATTTTGGGACAATAATGTCTGTTTCAAATTTAGTATTGCTATTTAAATTTACCACTTTCTCCATGCTTCGTATAAATGTCGACGAATTTGAGCAGTTGCAGCTTATTAAAATAGCATAGACAACCTTATTATCGAACCTGGTTTTTTGTTGTGTACTCATCCATACTTCCTGACTAACAGTATAAATGCGAATGGTAATTTCCCCAAAAAACATTTAATTTGCAAACGCTTGCCAAAAAGAATGTAAAATAGAGCAACAAAACAGACAGGATGGTACGTGCTGAATGAATTGAACTTATCAGAAGTCGAAGACCCCAATTAAAAATTGGGTGTAACAGGAAAAACTCTACGTAGTGAATGAATTGGACTAACCAGAAACCGATGACTCAAAAATGAAAATTGGATATATCTGGTAATTTTGGCTTAAAGTAAGTTATCAGTTAAGTAGTAAGTTTATCGCCTTTGGTCTAGCGGTTCATTTGTTGGACTCGACTGCATGAGGTCCCGGGTTCGAATCCCGGGTCGGGCAACTAAAAGAAAATTGGGTTTTTCCAATTTTCTAATACAAAAAAATGTTGTTTGGGATAGGATATGTGCCCGGTTGGCGATAGGCTTGCCACCTATCACATTGTGGGACTTAGTATCTTCAGCTAGTCATGGGTGCCCTGGTTGTGCCTCTGCCTACCTCTTCGGGGATATGGGCGTGAAGATACTTTTTTTTAGCAAGTAATTCACTGCGCACTGTTTTTCTTGTCATATCTGTCATTTCCGCAAAGTATTGCCTTCTTCTATCAATGAGAAGTGAACTGATGTGATATACATAGTGATCATTATGGTTAATTTATTTATTTTATCATTAATGGTGATAACTAAACAACTAGGTTAAAATGACATGTCGATTTATGAAGTCAGTTTATTATATATAATAATTAATATTTTGCTGACCTCGGTGGTCGAGTGGTTAGGTTAGGTAAAAATAATAACCTACGTGTAGGTTTTGTCGGAGGTTATATTTTTTTTTATTTTAGAGTTATTACCGCCTTATTTAACTCTATCGATTAGCCGCGAGGCTTGGGTTCCATTCCCGATGGGGACAGGTATTTATGTGATGAACATTTAGATGTCTGCATTTCTGGATCTGGGTGTTTATTAAATTGATCTAGTACTTATTTAAGTATTCCTATATATAAGTATCTTTGACATTCATAACACGGGCATTCATTAAATTTATAATTACATATGGTAAACGTAACGAATGATAAATAAATTTTTGATAATAATAAGTATTATCAAAAATATTAGTAGCGATTATTATAAGTCGTAGTGTATTGATTTTAATGTATTGTATATGAAACAGCAGAACTGATTGCTACAGTTTTGTTTCTTAGATACCATTTTTGACAACATAATTGACTCCTACATTTTATGTTAGTAAATTTTTCTGTTATTTGTGAACCAGATATAAAAACTGTCAGGATCTGAATTCAGGGAAATCGAGGAAAATACTCGATTTTTTTGGAGTTTACTCCTTAAGTCGTAATAAAAGCCGTAATATCACATCCAACATGTTGGCAACGCAACGTCAATTATAGGTATATAATTCTATAGACGAAGCGTATTTCTTTCCGCCGTCCATCTTATTGCTTCATAATCTCATTAAAAAATCAGTAGAAATGGAATACTTCTTCAAATATACCACAGCAAAGCTAAGAGCACTAGCTCTTTCATCTTAGAAAGGTATTCAAGCAAAAACCACCCTTGATCCCGTTTAATAATTCACCCGCGTTAGTGAAATGCGACGTTCAATGGAAAAGTTCTTGACTAAAAGCTCAAGAAACTTGATATTAAATATTTACTGAGTAATCGATAACCTAGTGTTTCTCTCGAAGACTTCAAATACCCAAATTAAACGAAGTTTGCTTATTAATAGAGATTTTACTTGTAGAATACTGTATTATAAAAATTATGTGTGTATATCTCAATAACCTTAAAATTGAAAATGTTCAATTACAAACGGTCCATCCATTCAAAAGTTACGCTAACACAGAGAGACACACACTCATATACACCCAACTTTAAACATCTTTCTTTTTAATATGTATTAGATAAACTGCAAAGATTATGCAACATAATACAGTAACTTCCCCCGTGTTGGTCCGGGCTCCTTTGTAGAATAGACCATCTGCCTTCCTTGCCAGGCAGCTCGTGAAAGGCGAGCATAGGCTCACCGTCACTAACGCCGTGACATCTGACTAGGTGGTAGAGTTTAGCAGCGACTCGCCCGGATTGGTACCACCGCCTTACCTATTTCTGCCGCCATAATGTCATGACGTGATCCGGTTCGGAGGGTAAGATAGCCGGTAAACTTACATTTGCTCGAGTCCTAACATGCCGGCCTTGGGTTGGCAACGCACCATTACCACCTTTGGTGTCTCTAGGCGGCGTGAATTTCTTAACATCAGGAAATCCGTCTGCTTGTTTGCCTTCCAATGTCATAGAAAAAATAATAATAAGAAAGTCGCATCTGTGGTCTAGTGGTAGCAAAAAATAGAAAATAGGCATTTTAAATTTTCTAATAAAAATAACGTTACCAGGGATTGGATATATCACATCGTGGTACCAAATAAGTATTTTCGGCTGGTCGTGGTTGTGCCCCTGCCTACCACCTGATGCAAATCTATCTAGTTAAAATGAATCTAACGAGTCCAACGCTAATGGGTTTACCAGTAGTGGTCTCTTATCTTCGAGCTCCATCATCAGTTTTCATTAGTTTTATAACTGTTAGGTCTAACATATATTAAAAAGAAGAAATAAATATATGTTGCGCGTCAAATATATATTTAAATGCTTATAAATACAAATGAGCTGATGGCCTTAGGTTATGGCATCAGGAGCTAAAAAAGCATCTTCACATCCGTATACCAGAAGAGGAAAGTTGAAAAACACATTTTGATCTATTTATTTAGAAACACTTGTACTTTCCACAATATATTTTATTGTTTTTTTTTATTTTTATGGTTTAGCCAACCGGTTTCGCTATACAAGTATCATCAGGGCTATATAACAACTCTATAGGTTTACCGGTTGGCTAAACCATAAAAATAAATAATGATAAAATATATTTTGGAATGTACAAGTGTTTCTAAATAAATTGGATCAAGAATGGAATTCCACCAAGCACCGACGATGGGAACTATAGAATCTAAACACATTTTGAGTTACCCGTCCCGGGATTCGGACTCAGGACTTCAAGTAATTTACACCAACACCCGACTACTAGACTACAGAGGCGAATAAATAAAAAACTTCTGTCTGTTTTCATAATTACTTACTTAATCTACCCTTTTTTATTTATCTCTAATTATTTCCACGTAATTTCATTTATGAAATAGAATGGAATACTAATTCTTATTTCACAAGGATCTTACATGAACACTTGTGACGAGTCTTTCTAAACTAAAATCAGACACCAGATCGAAACGCGGCCACATAATGAGAAGATTTGGCAAGAAACTCAGCGGGCTTGTCTTTTTTTCCTTTTTACAAAATAATAAGTACATAATACATTATACATTACCTTTACTCATAATATTATATCTTCAACGGATTGGGTAGAAAAACAGAGATTAAGTCGTTCTTTGTGCGTTCCTAGAATTATTTTGTTATCTCTTTTATACAATAATTAAAAATAGTAGTAATAATAGTACAAAAGAAAATTCCAAAAACAGGCACTGATATAATAAACCATGGAGTTTAATTTAAGTTACCAACACAATTCGAAATTCCAACCGGTTGTTATAATTTTGTATTTTTTTTAACATGATAAATATTCACTGTTTAATTAATAAAATGTGAACATTTCTCGAGTTAAACATTGAATACGTCAGCGAGAAATAACGTGAAATAAAAGCTACTTTACGAAAAAATGCTTGAAAATCAAATATTAACAAATATATTGGTGCGTAGGGCCAACATATTGTTGTTCAATTCTAATTTAGTCTACTTTGTAATATGAATAAAGATTATTATTATGATAAGAAATCTCATTAGAAGATAACCCCGTCTTTGATAATTTGTTTTTGGTATTTATATTAACACAATTTGATTATATCATCTTCCACATCTGTGCACAAAATATCGCATGCTATAAACGTATTTTTATTACAGCGTAAACATTAAGTTTAGTTATCAGGTCCTCGTCTTCAGCAAATATAAACAAATCTTGTTAAGATGAATCTAACGAGTCCAAACTCGATAGGCTTAGCAGTAGGCATTCCAAGGTTACGTCTCCTATCCTCGAGCTCCATCATTAAGCCAGCTTAGTTCTACCAGCATTTGTTAGTTTTATGACTGTCAGGTCTAACATTTATCAACGAAATAAATATCTATAGCCGAAGAGGTAGCCAAATGTGCCTACCTCTTCGTGGATATGGGCGTGAATATACTTACGTTTTGTTTTTTTTTAAGCATTTGTCAAGAGACACATCGCAAGCTACAACCCGCAGCTGTACTCGTATTTCAGTCATCAAAAAAAAATCCTAGGTTTCTTCCAATACCTACAAACACAAAAATAACCAAGTTTCTTGTTAGTTTGATGATTGGTTTATGTGTGAAAGTAAGCAAACAAACTTACATTTGCATTTAGCCAAATCCTTTAGGGGAAAAGGCAGCGAGTACCTAATGCAAAATCTTATCCTAGCAGAACTGCCTGGCTTTTATTATCCTTTGCAGAATAGACCATCTGCCTTCCTGTGCCAGGCAGCTCGTAATAGGCTTACCGTCACTATCACCGTGACATCTGGCTAGGTGGTAGAGTTTTGCAGCGACTAACCCGGCCGCCATAACGTCATGACGTGTTCCGGTTTGGAGCGAAAGGTAGCCGGTAAACTTACTTTTGCTCAAGGCCTAATATCCCGCCCTCAGGTTGGCAACGCACCATTACCACCTTTGGTGTCTCTAGGCGGCGCAAATTTCTAACCATCAGGAAATCCGTCTTCTTGTTTGCCTTCCATTGCCATAAAAAAAAAACTGTAATCATAGTCCAGGGTCCATCGCTTCAGTTCTAAACGACTTCCATGTTTCGCAGTGTATGATTTAAATTTAATTGACCATTTCATAGCTTTTTCATGAAATTTGGATTAGTAAGGTAGGTAACAAAAAGCAATTAGAATTGATTTCAGTGATTTTCTAATCCAATAATTATTATCAACATGGCTGTTGAAATGCGAACTTTTGACAGTTTTCAAATAATTCATCTACTACTATCGAAATTCAAGGGCATGTGGTTGTCTGACAATTAATAATGTTATTCCGTCATTTCGAATAAAATACAAATAAATCATGATTCATAGGTTAAACTAGCCGACCCGCCCGAATTCGTATCGTTTAATATTAACAGCCAATAAGAGTTTGTATAGGAAAAAAAGCTGGATTTTGAAACATACTGCATTGGTACTCTGCTCCTACTGATTTTATCGTCATGATATATAGCAGAAAGAATGTTTCAAACCAAACAAAAATTTTTAAGTAACCAAACAAAAAACTTCTTAACTTTAAAATATTAGTATAGACGACTAAATTTTATTAACATTATATTTTATTAATTTAATTTTATAATAACGCTGTAGTTCTTACTACAAAATATAATGAGTTATGGTTCTTATCTGTTTAGGAAGCTACCATTGAGAAACTATACGATTTTTATAAACCAATACAGTCTGTAATCGCCTCTGTGGTCTAGCGGTTCAGTTATTGGACTTGTCTGCATGAGGTCTTTGGTTCAAATCCCGAATAGGGCAACAAAAAAAAATGTTTTTTCCTATTTTCTAATAAAAAACTTTGCTCGGGATTGGACATGTGCCCGGCTGGCGTTAGGCTTACCACCTATCACATTGTGGGACTTAGGGTCATCGGCTAGTCGTGGGTGCTCTGGTTGTGCCTCTGCCTACTACTCCGGGGATATGGGCATGAAGATACAATACTGTGTAGAATACAATAAATACGCGATCTTGGTGATTTTCTGCTTTAATATCGAACACAAAAATGTTTTCCTGTTTTTAGATATGCCTAAACACAAGTTGTACTGGACAATAATTTTGTATATTGCCACATTTTGTCGTGATTCTATACTGTCTGGAAACGAATAATGTATTTCTGTCATTTCGAATCTAACACAAGTAAATCATGCTATATAACTTGAACTAGCCGATCCAATAAAATTCCTATCGGTTTACATTAACAGCCAATGAATTTGTAAAAATAAAAAAAGGGAAAAACACACGAATTTTGAAACATAATTCGTTGGTACTCCGTTCCTATCGGTTTTAGCGTGATGATATTTAGCTAATAGCCTTTCTCTATTAATGGGCTATCTAATACTGAAAGGATGTTTCAAATCGAACCAGTAGTTCCTGGGATTAACGCGTTCAAACAAACTCCTTAACTTTAAAATATTAGTTTACACGATTACACTTTATTGATATTTTATTTACACATCTTTGATATCTGAGACTTGCAAAAACCATGATGAATTAATTTTTTTAATAACGCTGTAGTTCTTACCACAAAAATAATGACTTATGGTTCTCGTCTGCTTTCGAAGCTACCATTGAGAAACTAATAACTATACGATTTTTATAAGCCAATACTATCTGGAATTTAGTGAATATGAGATCTTGGTGGATCTTATGTATATTAGTTGGTGATTTTCTGGTGCTTCAATACTATATTCAAGCTTATACTTTAATATCGAACATAAAAATGTTTAAGTGTTTTTAGATTTGCGTAAAAACAAGTTTTACTGGACAATACTTATGTATACTGCAACATATCGTCGTGATTCTATACCAAACCAAAACCCGTTTTTTCTTTATTAAAAACAGCGAATAAGGACACCTCTCCCTTGACAGTAAGAGATAACCGAAGTCTACATATATAAAAGATGCTAGATACGCTATGTATATCTATGTAGCCGGGTTTTTAGGCTTAATGTGCAAGTCTATTGGCTACCGTACCCTCCAGGCCGGAACCTGACATCATTACTATTCCGGCAGGAATAGGTAAGCTGATAGATTTACCCTGGCACGATGCTGTGCAGCTATCTACCATCCGTGGTATTATTGTTAATAACTAATTTAATATATATTTGCCTCATAAGAGCTGTGACGAAGTACGGCAGATTTTCTATTCCACAGGACCCGGACCAACAGAGATAAAAATCTTATTATCTTATTCTTATTACTATGAAGTCAATGCTCATAGCTGTCTTGTTACATTTTGCAGGGTAGGGTAAATAAGTATATTTTACTGGTAGGTACTTAAATGTATTATGGGCGCGAGCCGCTTAAGATCCGATATTATTATGGCAATCCTTTTAATGCGAAAGTTTGTGAATATGTTTGTAGAGAGTATATTTGTTACCCTTTCACGCTCAAATAGTTGTACGGATTTGTCTGAAATTTGGAAGATTGGACCTGGATTAACACATAGGCTACTTTTAATCTTGATTGCACAAAGGGTTCATATGAAAATGCAGGCGAAGCCGCAGGCAACATCTGGTTGTAAAACAACATGTGGTGGTAAAGGCTTTAGTAGTTTAAAAATGTAACTTGTATTCACATATGAGTGAACGTTAATAAAAGATATAATTTCTATCATTTAACTGTCCAAACTAAGATCACGAAACTCATAAAAACTTGGTTTATATTTGCTTCAATTCTAAAGGAAAACCTTCAAGTTGTGACACAGTTAGACAATAGATGTTTTCACACGAATTTTAGCAATTCTCGGCGACACCTTTATTTTGTTTTTTTCGTAAACAGCAGAGTTGGAAATATTTTGTGCAATCAGTATATTTAATAATTAATCTTCACTGTACTATAGCTTTGTATATCTTATTCAATTCACGATTTTAGTAAAATAAATTTGATTATTATATTTGTACGGATAATTGTTGAAGTATTTCTTGGTTTTGAAATAACATTTTTTTTTAACCTTCTCTCAGATCTTACTGTTGAGAAAGCGTTAACTAGCGTTATACCACAGATTTTCCGTAGCGCTCTGTTTTCGACCACGTGTATCCTAATTTCAAGCTTTTTCTTAGAGGTAATTGATTAGGTACTAATTGAAAATATTGTACGCTCTCTCTCCGTTTGAAAAAAATCCACTTGAAAACACACATTTACAAACAGAGCCTGCTATTTACTTAATATCAAATGTCGAAAATATTCAATTTTTAAATAAAATTTACTATACCATTATAGAATCAAAGTATATTCGCAACATTACAACTATAAAACCTTTAGGAAAACAGCTTATTCATGTTTAGAAGAGCGGCAACGCAACCGTGAGATCTAGCGTATTACAGCTGTTCGTGGGCAGTAGAGACAATTTTCCAAGTGATTTACTTGCTCGTTTGCCCCTTTTATTTAAAACTGAAATGTAAATCAGAGAAAGGTTATTCTTATATTAAGTACATGTAATTATATAATTGCCTCTATAGTCTAATTGCTGAGAATATGAGGTAACGGGTTCGATACCCGTGTCAAACTACTCAAAATGTGTTTTTTTTTATTTTCAAACAAACAATGTTGGCCGGTTATAGAACTAAGTACCATCGGCGAACCGATAAGACCCTGGTCATACCTCTGCCTACATTTTACGGTATGGGGGCAATAAGGAATTTTTCTATCTTATGTGACGTACAGTATGTATGCGTATAGTGTGAATACATAAAGCTATATGATACCTTTCTCTCCTCTCTGAGAATCTTGACATGTCAATTACCAAAATCAAAATGAAAAGATGTCATATAATTAAACGCAGTCAAACTGCAGAAACCGCTTGCAACTATTTCATCAGGTACCATGTCGCTATTTGATATTACTTTTTCCAGAAAATAGCAATTTATCGCCTCTGTGGTCTAGCGGTCCGGGTGTTGGACTTGACTGCATGAGGTCCTGGGTTCGAATCCCGGGTCGGCCAACATAAAGAAAATTGGATTTTTCCAATTTTCTAATTAAAAAAAATGTTGGTCGGGATTGGAAATGTGCCCGGTTGGCGATAGGCTTGCCACCTATCACATTGTGGGACTTAGTGTCTTCGGCTAGTCGTGGGTGCCTTGGTTGTACCTCTGCCTACCTCTTCGGGGATATGGGCGTGAAGATACTTTAGCAAATGATTCCGTAATGACCCCACACAAATTTTATGAACATGCTACTATGTAGTAGTTTTGTGTTACTCATATAGGTATAATTAAATTTTTCAACACCTTGGAAACATGACCCATCTTTGTAAAAAGAACCTTCGAAATTAGTTGGCTATTGACCGACTAAACTTGCAACAATTACACAAAAAATATGCATTCAAAATAAGATCCTCCTCTGGTTTAATCAACTCCAAAAAAAGGCAGAGGTTCTCAATTCGATTGTATGTTTTTCTAGGAATCTATTGAAGAAGATTTTTTGTAATTACTTTTACATCATGTCTTTTTAAGGAGTGTTATCTCCTGCAGTAATAACAATAACAATAACAATAAATTTATTTCTCTCTTACAATAGGCAAACAAAAACAAAGGTAAATATATCTTAAAAATGAAAGAAAAGCTGTAGTTTAAACCTGTTTATAAGAGATTGGTGCCAGTTTTAGGTATAAACCTGTGTTATAGGTCACCAATGCCCCCATATACTAATTAGGTAAAATAATTATTTTATTTTTAATTATTTTATAATTAGGTAATAGTAATAAAGCTTCACATATATAAAAGAGGAGCTTCACGGTAATAAATAAACAAGTATAGGTTAAAATATGTCAATTTATCACGTCAGTTTAGATTTTGTAACTAGTCACATGTCATCGTTTATCCGAACGCGTGTTAGCCTCTCATTTTCGATTCTAGTTGAATTGTAAATGAACTTAGTGAATATTTAAATATTTATCAGTTGTTATGCGTAAGGGATGGTAGTGAAGGTTATATTGAACATTAATAATTCACTAAACTTTTCATATCTAAAGGGCAATTTAAACTGTAACAATTTTGTTTCATTTTGAACTACGCTTCGTTGATTCTTATCTGCTTATAAATCAATACCAAAAAATATCTTCACGCCCATATCCCCAAAGAGGTAGGCAGAGGTACAACCAATGCACCCACGACTAGCCGAAGACACTAAGTCCCACAATGTGATAGGTGGCAAGCCTATCGCCAACCAGGCACATTTCCAATCCCTCCATATCGCCACTGTCGTCTAGCGGTCCGGGTGTTGGACTTGACTGCATGAGGTCCCTGGTTCGAATCCCGGGTCGGCCCACAACAAAAAGAAAATTGGATTTTTCCAATTTTCTAATTAAATAAATAAATCAATACCAATATTAGAAATACGAAAGTATGTGTATCTGTTTGTTATACTTTCACGTTTAAACCACTTCTAATGTTGATGCAATTCGATACGCATATGGTTAAAGACCCAATTATAAGTATAGATTACTCTTTAAAAATCAACTTCCAAATAATTATTCAGAAGATTAAAGTTTGTTTGAAAATCTATTCTAAACTTAAAAAATTGCCAGTAGACAGGTTTACATTTTTTGTATTAAATACATACACCTACTTTAAGCCAAGTCCCTTACGGCCTAGGCAAAGAGTATTGGGAGCCAAATCTCATGATCCTGGCACACATGTCTGGCTTCCTCCACATTCATTACCCTTTTCACATAAACATGCCGGTTTCGGATGCTCTGGACACCACCGTTGGATTATATTCGAGCGATTTGATCGTGATATATCAACCTAGGTCTCCCCGGATACCTACATCCATCCACATTGGCATTGTATATCTTCTTATAAGGCTATTATTCGAAAACTAATATAATATTTCATATTAGTTAGTTAATAACAGTCTTGATACCAAATAATATATTGTTTCAAAATGTTTTAAACAACTGGCATCGTGGAGGTAATTGCGCTTGAATTTATTGAATATACTCATTAAGTGCACATTAACAAAAATTGTAACTAAACTAACACCAAGTATTGCTTATAATAAATATATTGATATGATTACATACACATGCATACATACATACATATCTTCCACCTAGGCCCTTACTGCGTCGGCAGAGAATATCGAACGCCAAACCTCACGATTCTAACAAACCTATCTAGCTTGATATAACTAAACGCAGTAAAATTTCAAAAACCGTCTCCAACTATTAGTATTAGTTAGTAATAATACTACTAATACTAACTACTAGCACGTAACGATTGTGAAAGAAAGCAAATAATCCCGAAATGATTCCACATACATTTATCATGATCCGAATAGTGGTTTTTGAGTTAAACTTAACTAGCTGTTGCCAGCAGCGTTGAACGCTTGGTTTATGGTCACACAAGAACAGTTTTTTGGGATAAAAATGATCCTATGTGGGAATCCAAGTTACCCTCTATGTCTGTGCCAAATTTTATGAAAATCAGTTCAGCAGTTTTTGCGTGAAGAAGTAACAAACAAACATACAAACTTTCGCATTTATAATGTAACTAGGATAATAGATATTTTTTATTTATCTTGACGATCTCAGAATTTGTAAGGTATTATCACTGACAATCCAATTATTTCATTGCCACGTAATGATACAATTCCTCTTTTTTCGAAAAATAGTTAAGGATTCCAAGATAATATCACATGAATATTGTCAACGTCCTACTAGTAGTTTTCAGTTATACTCAATAACGCATATAAAAATACGTTATTAAGCATTACTCGAAAACCACTAATCGGACATCATAACAAAATTAACACGAGATTAAATTGAAAAAAAGAACCATCAAAATCAATTAGCTATTTGTAGAAAAAAATATACACACACGTACCTTACGAGGTAGGCAGAGTATCAAAAAAATATACAGCTGGAATGAAAACCTCCGCCTTTTCTGAGAAGCTTAATAAATGTTGACTTTCATAAATAGTAACTCTTTGATGCAAGGTTAACTTTCAAGATAAATATTTTTGAGGACTTTCTCCTTAACAACTTTGAAACCCGGATTTCGGTTTTAATATCAATTTAAGTTTATTACATAAATATCAACTGATTTTAATAAGTTTGATATTGATATAACTCGGGATGGCTGTTCGTATTATTAATTTATTAATCTTTATTTAATGGTTTATAGTACACAAGACAGCAATAAGTGAATATGTAAAGCTATAAAAAACACGGGCTTAGCTACATAATTTTTTTTTTCCAACAAACTCAAAACACAGAGAATGCTTAAAAGAAATGTAGAATTAACAATGTACAATACAAATACTTGTTGATCGAAACAATAAAAAACTAAAACAAAAATAATCACTACGAGTAAAATTAATGTGTCATCATACTAATTAATTACTTACATACAATTATTCAATAGCTTTAAAAACTTCCAATGTGTGAAAGCTTCGAATTTAACATGGTTATGAGTTTTAAAGTTCTACAGAGGTGAAAGTCAAAGATTTATTAAAATATACTTATGGACAAGTATCACAAATTGAAACTGACCCCAAAGTAAGCAAATTATATTTTGCTTATGTTATGGGTGTCCTAAACACCCGAATCCTGAAAATGCAGACATCTTGATGTTAATCACACATAGCCGGCCCCTGTTCGGAATCGAACCCGAACCTTACGGTTGGTCGGTGGAGTTTGACGTGAGCGCTAGCCTCTCGACCAACAAGGAGAAAAGGAAAAGAAATTTAGCAGAATGGTCTGGGTCCGCTGAGTAGAATAGGAGTTTTGGCGCCATCGAGAGTAAAGATGGTCGAAGTTTTTTCATAATTATTGAATTTCGTGTTTATATTGAGTGAAATTAGTCAATTTTGGTGGCATTCTGTACAATTTTATTATTTTTGTATATTATTATTGTATCGTGTATTTCCTCGTTGCCGCCAAATCTGACTATATGAGTTTGAGTATTGAGACCACCGCTTTACCCAAGAGCCTGACATGACTTACTGACGACTTACGACTGATGACTAATTATAATTGTTTAAAATTGATATAAAATTTGATGCAAATTTCTACTTGACTAATGGCAAAATACTAACGTATAGGCCAAAATCTAAAGAAAGAGTAGAATAGACTATCTGCGTCTCAGCCAGGCAGCTCGCAAGAGGTGAGCACAATACTAATAAGGTCACTGCCGGTAAAATGCTGTGCAGGAACTTGCCATGGGTAGGAGTACACTACCTTACATATTCCTGTCGCCATGATGACTCTCTTATATTCCGGCCAGGAGGGTAGGTCATATTTTAAAATGGGAGAAAAGTACTTTTTTAGAATAGTTATCACAAATAATATGATTTACTCAATGATAATTATTAATAATATTTCTCAATTTATGACAAGCTTATTGCATGTCATCTTTATGAATATTATAGGCTACGACACTTTGCTACGTTACCGTAGTGCGTAGCATCGAGCTACAAGGTTTTGCTATAATAGCCGTTGATAGTGAAAAATATTTTGGCATTCACATATTTAAGCGAATATTTTTTCTTTTCTTTATCGGATCTTTGTGGAATTTCATCATGTTTGCTATTAACACTGACTATGATTGTAGGTATGTATGTATGTATATCTTTCCGGTATTTATTTAACCCTGAAAACTTAATTACGTTCCCCTGTCCAATCAAGCCAATCACAGGGCTTGCTTTTGTAAAGAATTTAAAGCGTTGTTGCTTGTTTTTTTTACGTGAATACTGAGAAATGGTTAGAAATTTGGGTTTTTCCCTAGTAAATTTTCGGTGAATATTTTTTCTCTTTGTATTCTAGTAGTCCGGTAATGAACTTGACTTAACGAGGTCTCGAGTTCTATCACTGAACAACCAAAAAATATGGGTTTTTATCAATTTTCTAACAAAAAAATAACATTGAAAGGTAATTAATATGTTGTTGTAGGCCCTGTTGGACTTAATCTCTTCGGCTAGTGGTGGTTGGCCTGGTTATACCACTGCTAACTTCTTAGAGGATATGGGAGTGATGTCACTTTTTCATTAATGTTTTTAGCGTAAGTATGTAACAATTCTAGGTCGCTAATTGAATAATCTAGTAATTTGGATTGCCAGGTCATGACATTGTGTAAATCAGTCTATTTGGTATTTTTACACGAAATCGCCTCGAATAGTACCACCACTATTATCTATTTCTTCTGTCACCGTGTTTAAAAATAAGGGAATCTAATAAGCTTACTTACGCAATCGCCTCTGTGGTCTAGGGGTCCGGCGCCGGACTTGACTTCTTGAGGTCCCGGGTTCGATCCCCCCGTCGTGTAACAAAAAAAGTGGAAAAGTTGTATTTTCCATTTTCTAATAAAAAAATAAGTTGCCCAGCGTTGGATATGTGCTGGTTTGGCGATAGGCCACCTATCACATTGTGGGACTTAGTGTCTCTTTTGCTAGTCGTGGGATCCCTGGTTGTGCCACTGCCTACCTCAGGGAACCGGGATTCGGGGATATAGGCGTGAAGATACTTACGCAAAAAGCTTACAATTCTAATGTTAAGTTATAAACACACTCTTCACATCATGTTGACGCATGAAAGTGTGGTGTTTCTGTTAGTCGGTTAGTCAGTCAACGTTCAAAACAAAAGATTTAAGATTGACCATCTATAGCAACAGGTAATCCTTAACGTTGTTTTATCTATGTTACAAACGATATTACAGATATTAATTCAATATCAACTTCTAATTAAATACATAATAGCCTGGAGGTAGGCTGATTTGAACTTTGATCTTACATTTTGGACACAATTGTAATTTAACTGAAATTCTAAATAAGGTATTTGTCTGAATATTGATTTATTTGTTAGACAGAAACCTTATAACACCGTGTAACTTCGTTTTAACCGAAAGTTATTATTTCATCAATACATTGTTATTTGTTTTTTATAAATGTATGTTTGTGCTGTGTTGCCAAATGACGAATGGATTTTTATGTTTAATTTTTTGACTGATAGCTCAAGGTGGTCCTAAATAAGTTTGTTCAAGATTTGTTCATGTGTCTTTTATGATATTGGAAGGCAAGCAACCAGACATATTTCCTTATGGTAAGAAATTAATGCAATCTAAAGACACCAAAGGTAGTAATGGAGCGTTGCCAACCTGAGGCAAGGATATTAGGCTTAGAGCAAAGTTAAGTTTACCGGCTACCTTATCCTCCGAACTGGAACACGTCAATGGCAAGCACTGATGATTTTTTGTGTACCTAAATAAAGTTGTAAAGAAATTTGCTTTATTTTATTGCTGCGTTTAAAATATGTTATTATAAAGTAAGTTTGTACTTGTTCGAAGAAGTCCATCTCTCGGGGTATATGACTGCTTTCGATCTAAAGGATTTAAACAAAATATTCATATTTTTACATTATAGCTTTAGTAGTATGTCAGACTAGGTAAGAGTCCTATAATGACTCCATCCACATTGGTATTACCATCTTTTTAGGGCTCCGTGACTAATTGTCAAAAAATGTAACACAAAAATACGACTGTTCCTTCAATACCAATATTTAGTCTGGGATTCCTGAATAAAAATTTCAGACTTCGTTTTGTCAGGCGACTTGTAAGATGCGATCAAAAGTTGAATGAGTCACTGCCTTACCTATTCTTGCCGCCATAATGACAGCGTTTCGATCCTGAGGATAGAATAGCCGATAGACTTGCACAATTGGCCTAACATCTCGGCCACAAGATAGCGACGTACCTACAACATCTATGTTGTCTATAGGTACACTATCAGGAGAGCCGTGTGTTTTTTCAGTGTCTTATCATCTAAATATATGTGTGGTATGATTTTTTGGTAATACACATTTTCCAAGTTATCATGATTGTTTAGGCGAATCAACAAAACAGGTTTCGGGTTTCAAACTTTGTGTTTTAATACTAAAGATTATCTTGTATTTTTAATATAGTTTAACAAGCTGCGTATGTACTGCGTAGGAGTAAATGATTAGGCGGGAACAGACCGCTACATAATCATTACACAGATTATCTGACGTTGACAGCTACTTCTTCTTCTTTTAACGTTCAAACGGCGTGAACAATGATTGCTCCTAGTTTTTTCAATTAGCTCATAACAATAAATTATATAAATAACACAACTGAACAACAACACAACGCATGTAACGTGCTCATTTTGAAACTAATTTGCACTTGAAATGAATACTAATTGTTTATTGACATCCACACTAATATCTTAAACGCGAAAACCGATTTAAATGAAATTCAACATACATGTAGGTAAAGACCTCATTTCAAAGGCTACTTTTTTTCAAACATCGAACCACAAATACGGTAAAAGGGGATGAAAATAAATTTTGTGGACAAACACCTACTAATTAATATTTGAGATTAATAAGTTTCGTACAGTCCGCACTCATTTATAAAAGTTATTACATCTGGTTCTTTGGTGGGTGTTAGCATGATTGATTGGGGGAATATTCTCGTTCAATTTTACCCAGGCATTAATCATGAGGTGACCTATTTCGTCAACCAACTTCAATATCGAATGCTTTCTAAATGGGATCGCTGTTTCGAATATATGATTGATATGGCATTTTAAACAAATGAGTAGATGGACTTCATGATAACCAGAATTATATTGATGGTGCGTTACCAACCAATGGATGAGATAAGTAGCTTTTAATTTATCAGTTGATCTTACTCCAAAGAGAAGAAAGAGAAAAGTGAGCAGTGAGGTAAACTCAGCAGAAAAAAGTATAGCAGCGGCACGTATCCGGTATTTCACTTTCTAGTCTAAATATGATATGCAATGGGATCGTCATATCCTCATATTATAATTCTTAAACTATACATTTTGAAAAATTCCCGATAAATATTATATGTACTGAAGGTAAGAACCATCTCGATCACGTCACCTTTCAAACGGAAAATCCGTATCGAAGTCGGTGAATACGTTCAAAATGTATAATACCACAGATACACATACAGAGAGAGATACATCAAAACTTATTACATCCCGCTTTTCCGTTGGGTTTTAAAAACTACAAACTTGATAATTTAAGTTTTATATTTATAGGCCAGCGACAGGTCACAGCACTCCTGGTAATAGATAACCGTGGCCTTTAGATACCACAGATGTTATAGGTGCGTCACTGATCTGAGACTGGGATGCCTTTTGTGGAAGACTACAGTCAACCCTACCCTCTAGATCGGAACATGACAGAATCATTATGGTAGCAGGAATAGGTAAGAGCACATCACTCTCCCACCAGTGGTCTTGTTGGTAATGGGCTGTGTTTCAACTTAAGCCCGCGTCTTACGAGCTGCCTCGCAAAGAGGCAGGTGGTCTAATCTACTCACTCCACCCGGACCATCGTGGGGGAACCTTTATGATTCCCTTGTCTGTATTAGCACAGTACTTGTCTGTATTCATTTGACATTCATGGCACTGACGCTGTTACCGTGAACGTCATAATTTGATAAAGTATTTTAGCAATAACTAGGTACCACAAAAGAACATTCTGTAATATGATAATATTTTTTTTGTTTGTTTCTCAGAGCATTTGAAGCGATCGTTCTAAAGAATATAAACGGAAATTAGATTTATAATGTCTCTCACATTTCCAATTTGTCAAATACGAAGAAAAATATTAAACACAGTTCACAATATTTTTTTGCTTTATGTTTTTTAACTAAACATTTATTTTTCTTAGAAATATAAAACCAGTCATCTTATTAAGATAAAAATTTAGATAACATTATTTGAATACACAAACAATGTTGTCATCTCAACAAGGACGCCATTTTTGTTTTTTTTTACATTAATTATTGAATCAATATTAAGAAAGAGTTCAAAACAGCCATTATTCTCGTTTCGTAAAACTGTTAAATATTATTATACTATCGACCCGGCCCGGATTTGCTAGAACATATTTACAAAACTTCGGAACTAAGTGAAAAACTATGACATACATACATCATAATGTAGGTGTACGTAACTCAAGCAAAAATTTTGTGTTAGATACTTTTTGGGTCAGAATTATTCGTGTTATTTACCCCGACGTATAATACAACTACCAAAATAAAGAATTTACAAATACACAAAAATATAAACAATCACTTATAAACTTTATGATGTGTCATTGAATCAAAAGCGATCTACTTATGTATTCAAAATAGCCAACGATTTACAACAGGAGAGACACATAAATGTAATAATAAAAAGTGGACAAAACAACAGGTAATTAGCTAATCGTACATTAAATATCAAAGAAACTTTTGGGATCTCATGAAGAAAATAGAAAATATTTTATTCACATTAACCTTACAAGAGGCACTTGTGATGCGTCTATAATTATACTAAATCTGACACCTTTGAACATGGGTATAATTAATAAACTATGTTTGATATGGGGCAAAATATACCTTGTACCAGGCCCCCGCCACTCGACCGTACCTACAGCGATAAATGCCTACAAATTCGCGTAGAGCCACATCCACTCTGACAGTGAGTGCCGCCGCTTACGCGTAGAGCTCACGCGTGTGTTTATTAAAAGTTTTATAATACGTTTAAAATAGAATAACTGGTTTAAAGCATTGCTCATTTGACGGATGTTTGACGGATTGTCCAAAAGGACGAGGGCCTGCCATTAAAAAAAAAAAGATTTAAAAAATATTTTATTAGATAGCTATACTACCTACATATAAAAAACATACAAAACTTGAAATTTACTGCAATTATGTAATTATTTACTTTATTATTATCTGTGTATAATATAACATTAGTCACGACTAATTTGTAAATTAAATGAAAAACAGTACCTAAGTACTTCAAAACTTATTTTTATTTCAATAAGTAAATACCTATCTACTTACTTATGTATTTTAGATTAACACGTTGTTCACGAATGAAAGTAGCCTAAAGTAGGTAGGTACTTTATTGCTTATTATTCTGTACCTAAAAACTTAAGCTTTTTTTTCTTTTTTATTCCATATTATGAGAGACTACCTATGATATTTATTGCAATATATTCTGTCTACCTAATTGACCGAGTAAATCATACGTATCAAACGTAAGATACAATAAGTGATCAAGTTTCTCTTCCAATTCTCAGACCTGCTCAATATACTCACTGAATCACACACACCGTGACACGAGAAATTTATTTATTAGTATTCTCGTGTCACAATGTTAGTTACCGTACTCCCCCGAAACGGCTTAACTGATTTTCGTGAAATTTTGTGAGCATATTGAGTAGGTCTGAGAATCGGCCAACATCTATTTTTCATACCCCTAACTAACAAGGGTGACACACCCTATTTTTTTCACTAAAATCGCAATAAAAAAAGTAGCAGAACAACGTCTGCCGGGTCAGCTAGTTGTATATGAGGTGTTAGATAGCAGCGGCAGTGCTGCTGCGGCTGCAAGCCGACGACCCTAGCACCATAGGTATCGTGACACTCGACGCTAGACAGCGACAGAGTTAAGCGTTAAAAGAGAGCGGGAATAGTTAAGTGAATATCTCGTGAGGTACGGAGCGCTTGTACGAGCTGAATTAAACTTTGTTACTTAGTTACAAGAGTCGCTATTTGTACGAATTGTTACAACGAAGAGGTGGCTCTGTACGATAGTACATATTATTCTGTGCCTGTATTGACAACTCGATACACATCCCTGAAATTTTGTTGGTTCAAAAGTCATTAATCAGAACGTTAAAGCGTGAAACTGATTTTAAATTAATGGTTCTTTTATTATATTTGATTTTTAAATAGTGATGGGTTTATTTTCTGATGTTTAAATATACGTGGCCTATAAATATAAATGTTAATGGTCCAAAATTGTCAATCTGGAGCATGGATTTTAAGCTTCATACGTAAAAAAGTCTGTCAGAAACTCAATGAAAACTATGACAGTAACCGTTTTGACAAACAGCAACCCACCTTAAAAAATGTATCATTTCACCATTTTTCTAAAATGCTTATTAGGCAAACGATCATGGTACCCAGGATTACCCTGAATACTAATTTAGTCTCACAATGTACTAGGTGGAAAACCTATCGACAACGTAGTTTTACATGTATTCAACATCAACTCCGCCAGAGCAATAGATAACAGAGGCGATGTACAATAAGTATGAATAATGATCGTACAATATTTGAATTAAGTACGAAAAACTCTCAACCGGCAGCTTAGCATTTTATGTGAAAAGGGAATTTAGACTCTATAGGTATTGTAAAGTTCAAATTACACACAAAATTGCCGGTCAACTACCAGTAAATTTAATCACTTTTTGTCTATTTTACGCTTTCTATTTAGGTAAGAGATACCCTTAACTGACAGCTCAGCATGTGAAAAAAACAGTGTGTGAGTGTGTCTCTCTCGCTCTGTGTGTGTGTGTGCACGCGCGTGTGTGTTAGTGTACACACAGGTGTGTACGGGTAAGACGTTAAACTTCTTTGTGTCATTATTTTTCTTGAAGCGCAGAAAACAGGTGAAACAGAAGTCATAAAGAACGCAGTTGGAAATTCGGCGATAACATACAGTGGTTTTTATGGTGCGTAACTAGAGGTCAAATGTAAAATAAAAATTCTTATATAGGTCGATAAAAATATTTCACTTTGTTTTTCTGATTGTTGTTTACGGGACCCTGAAACTGCAACAGTATGAATAGACCGAAGAAACTTTTCATTTCCCGTGAGTTATGATAGACAATGGGTATGTTGAATTGGCGTGGGTTGTTTGATTTGGGTAAAGGATACCTTCAGCTGGCAGCTTCACAAACCCCCGTGAAATTATGTTGATTCAGAAGTCGCTGCTCTGAGAGATAAGAGTAAAAATATCTGCACGAGCTGATTCCGATTTCAATTTTGGTTTAAACTTAGATTATTTGGAAATATTTTTTCAAAATATCGCAAATCATAATCGCCTCTGTGGTCTAGTCGACGCCCCCTTTAGACGCGACATCATGAGGTCCCGGGTTACATCCCCGGGTTGGGCAACAAAAATAAATGTGTTTCAAAATTTTCTAATAATAAGTTGGCCGGGATTGGATTTGTACCCGCTTAACGATATGTTAGCTAGATCTACCACATTGTAGCACTTAGTGTCGGCACCTACGACACTAAGATTAGTGTCGTAGGTGCCCTGGTTGTACCTCTGCCTAACTTTTCCAGGATATGGGCGTGAGGATGCATTTTTCAAATTTAATATCATGATCGTTTCGTATATTAGTAGTATGGATGCAAAATGTGTAATAGTATATAGAATACAGCTTAGTTTGCATAATATATTATTCATAATAGAGAGTTTAACAAGTTTGCTAGCATAAAAACCTCTCAGTACTTAATGCCTTATTACCTGGTTGCCAGAATTTCATTTGCCATAATTTCATCTGCTATAGTGGTTAACAGACATAACATTGTTTCTCATAATTTCATATGTCATACTCATTGTTTACTATTTTAGTCACATGCTAGAAACTTTGTTTCTCATATAGTCGGTTACAATAATGTCATTTGCTAGCATGGCTATAAATCGTATTATCACAAGCCATAACATCATTTACCATCAAAATAACTTTTACAAAAATAACATAGATTCGTTTTATACTAAAAGATTAATAGATTTAGGTATGGTTTGGTTGGTTAGTTTAGGTAACAAATGTGTTAGGTTAAATTTGAACGGAAGAGACTTTGATCGTATAAAAAGGTATGAGATAAATAGGTATTAGAAATAAAGATAACTCTAGCATGTATTCATATTGTCATATATTTATCAGAAATACACAATTCTACTGTGATATATTTATTTTGGTTAGGTTAGGTTAGGTTATAAAATGAAATACAACGCAAGAGCCAAGCGAGTGAAGCGAGCGTGCCGCGGTAGCGGTCGGCGAAGTGCCTGAAAGCTACTCGCTTTTTAGAACAAATGCGTTAGGTTAAATTTAAACGGAAGTGACTTTGGCCGTAAAGAGGTTCTACATTAATATGTAATAGAAATAAAAACAACAATAATATGTAATCATACTGTCACTTATTTATTACAAATGCATAATCGTATTGTGATACATTTATTACAATTTACATTTTACTTAATGCATATACAAATTTTTGTAAGGCATTTAAATATTCTGTTAAATGATATTATTGCAATGCATAAAATGGTTAACAATACGTATGGTACTCGTATCATGGAAACTAATTTTAGGGCGAAGAAGAGTATGTCACAAGTACATTATGATCAACAAAACATTCAGGCAAGTAAAAATTCAGGCAAATGAAATTCTAGCATTTTCATATATGGCATATATTAATCAGGAAAACAATAGACAACCCTTGTTACCGAAATGCCCACTCGGTTCATTAAGTCTATTTCCCTGAATGTCCATTCCCCAAAAGTCTGATTCTCCGAATGTACACTTCCCTGAATGTCTACTTCGCCAAATGTACACTTCCCTGAATGTTCACTTTTTCAAATGTACACTTCCCCGAATGTCTAATTCCAAAAACAGGTAAAGAAAAACTAAAATAGGATTTAATTGTACAGTTTTTAATTATATTATATTATACTAATCAAAAGAACAAAAAAATGGTTTCTTACAAATAAAAACATTCGGTCTTCTTCTTCACTCAGGATCATTTCCTTAATGCCTCTTTGTTCCCTGTGTTGCCCTGAGGTCTCTATGTGAGAATAGGCCAGCTACATTTACTACTAGGCAGCTCGTAAAAGGCGAATGAATCTTCAACTAGTCTCTAACATCTTGACAACTAGGTGGCAGATTTCTGTGACGACTCACCCGGGAATTTAAATGTTAAAGGTACCACCGCTTTACCTATTATTTCCACCGCAGTAATCAGTGCTCAAACACTGTCATGTTCCGGTTGGAGGGTTAGGTAGCCGGCAGACTAACGTATGAGGCATAACATCCATGCCTAAAGGACGGCAACGCACAAGTAAAATCCTTGGTGTCTATAGGTGACGGAAATCTCTTACCATCAGGAGAGCCGTCTGCTTGTTTGCCTTCCTATGCCATAAAAAAATTGACATGTTTTCAGTTTCGTTTTGCATTTCAACCGTAAATAAATAATCTTTTTTAAAAATGTTTTGGAGTTCACATTTTAATAGTTTATTGTATTTTTTATCGAACTTGATATCTAGCCTTCTTCTATTTTTTCTATTTAATATTTGAAATAAACTTTTATTTATGAATAGTCATAAGTATAGATTCCTTTTTTAAAGAATGAATAATAAAAAAAGTACCGAAATCGCTTAAAAGAAAATGTTATTGTTAACAATATTGAAATTGCTTAACTCAGTAGTTTCTTTTAGCAATATAGCTATGATGAAGTTTTAGTTATAATTTCAGTTTCAAAAAAACATGTGAATAAACCCTGGGCAAATTACATAAATTGAATCTAACCTCAAAGTAAGCTAAAAATGTGCATGACTTTTACGTGTTAGTCAAAGGTAATAACCAATACATAGGAAAACATAAATATATACCAAAATAAATTTAATAAACACACAGTCTCAGAAATGCATCTAAACTTTATAACAAAAATGTCTGCCCCCGTCAGGAATAAAAGTTGTAGCCTGGCCTCGCGGTTAGTCAATGTAGCTAGGCTTGTACTCTATGCTATCCCCTTAACCAATGTGCCGCTTGGCAAAATAATATCGTTTCAATTCTATCAGCGGTAACATGTTTAATTATTATAGGAATAAAAAGTAGCGTAAGTGACTCTCAAGCCTCTTTACTCTTTACTAAATGAAAATGATATCATTACATCAATCACTCCATTGTGACGTGAAATAAAGGTATACAAAAATACACTTTCATTTTTGTAATACAAGTAACAATTATTATGGAAATTTTCCGAGACTATCCGCGTCGGATTTAACAAAAAAGCGATTAAATTCGTGAAAATATGTCAACCTAGATCTCCTTAGGTATCATCCATCCACATTAGCATTGTTTCTCTGTTTCGTCAATCTTTCAACTACCATTCCTGTATTTAATTCTATGTAAAAATTAAACTCGGTAATAAAGTGAGAGCGAACGTTTCTATAAAATAGTAAGTGTGTCGACGCTTCAAATGCGGTGAGGGTCAGGGTCGTAATGAGGAGCTATTTTTACATTTCTTTCAATTCATTCTGATAAATCTTTACTGAAAATTCATAAAATTTTAACTTAAATTCTAGAGAATTTTCAGAACGGAAACTGTATAAACTGTTTTTGTTTTTAGTTAAATTATCGGCATTTTATCTGTCCAGAAAAAAACAGTAGTACATTTTGCGCGTAACTCTATTTTTGTAATTGTATATATTATATTAGTCTACATTGTCATGCAGATGTAAACGGTTATATGTTATCTCTATTCTCTGTTATGAATAACGATTTTCTTAATTCTTGGAAGTTGAGTAAAAATTATCGAAACTAAATATTATAAAAGACGGATGTTTTTTAATACGTAAAAAAACAGGCTGTACGTCTTTTTACTTATTATTTTATTTAATTATTATAATATAATAATTTAATTTAAATTAAAAATGCCCACAACAACAGACAATTAAGTTCTCTTAACTGACTTTAACTTACCGCTATCTTCTTTCAATGAAAGTAATAGAAAGAGATAAAACACTTTGAGTTGTGTCAGAACACGATATGATATACCATAGATTTAATATAAATCTATGATTTTTACAGACGCTTAACCTATCAATTGGAAAAGGTTGATTAAAAACATCACAATTTGACATGTCCGGACTAATCTGACATGTCTAAACTGTTTCATCTCTTTTTCTTTTGTTCAATTTGAAAAAGATAGCATGCATTTAAAATAAGTTTAGTTTGTGAACAGCAAAATCACCATCAGTATCTATATGCATTTCGCAACATGTTCCCCCCTCGTACATTATTCTGGTTTTACATGTAAGCAGTCTCAAGCTAATGCCACCCTCTTCAGGCTTTAAACCTTGGAATAATCCTTGAATTATTCATACATTTTAACGAGGATAAACAACACGCTTAAATCAATTTACTTATTTAATTTATTTCTAATTTCGTCTGGAATTAACTCTAATGCTGATAACATTTTACACGTAATCAACGTAGAATAATTATGATTCTTATACAAAAATTCATCTCCCATTGAAGCCGTTTGGGAATCAATTTTCGAAAAAGTAGTTCGCCCATCGCATCCGAGTTATTTAGTCTCTTGAAGGATGGATGGATTACATTTTTGAGTTATTTCATTATTTTGACTCTTTTGGCATTCATGCCCTAATTAATATGTCTTTATTTTAATAAAGTGCAATTGTTTTTACGTTTTTTTTAACTGTACGTGCAATTATTTGTCAAATGTTTAATGGAATCATCATTTTGTGAATTCTCTATGCCTAATTAAGTGGCTACTATGTATAATATTAAGTATATTGTAATGGTTTTCTATCTAAGTCTGTATGATATGACGATATTAAGAGACAGTACCATAGTACAAAGGTTTAATTTGATCTTGTATAGTTTTTTTTAAATGGATTAGAAACTTTTTCACACTTATCATATTAAACAGAACTTGTATCCGAAGCCTTTACTTGCGTTTTAGAAATGTTTCGTGCCATCGGAAACCATTTACGCATTTGGAATGAAAAGCCTAAATTACTCCCAGCAAAAATTTTCTTCAAGTATTCCGATTGTTGTGTGTCTTTCATACCATCGACATTTTTAAACAGCTTATGTTTCTGACATAAAAAACAATGTTATTAATGCCGAGTAAAGGCAAATTTTCAAGGAGCAATCCCGCATCGTGTATTGTTGAAGAATTATGGATATTGTGAGGTAGCTTATATATGATTATTTTGCGTTCGTTTTACGCCTCAGTGCTCTAATGGCTGTTGTTTGTGTTGAAAATATGAGTTCTTAGCTTTCATTTCCGAGTGGGGCAATTTAAAATGTGTTTTTAACTTTTTGGTAAACACAAAGTTGCTCGAGTTGGGTGCGGTGCCCAGTACATATCTTAATGCCAAGTCCCTTACGTAATTGGCAGAGAGGGTATCGAGTGCTAAATCTCACGATAATTGCAGACTTTCCTGAACTACTCTACATTCATTACCCTTATCAAACAAATACTTGGGTTTGGATGACTCTTGACACCACCCTCGGATAACACCAGAGCGTTTGATTGTGAAATGTCATCTTAAGTTTCTTCAGGTATCTATCTACATCTATCCACATTCGTATTGTATATCTGCTTCTGTCATTCCTTTCGCATTATCACACCAGTGGACCATACACTTACTCATTTTAACATTCACTTAATCACTTTCTTTTTATCCCACTCTTTGTTTCACTTTTAAGAATGCGGTCAAAGAGCTTTAGACCACAGATTTTCAGTAGCGCGCTCATTTCGACCACATTTATCCTACTCTGATAATTTTCATACCAAATCCTTGCTTGTACTACAATAACGTTGTAATATATTGTAGAATTTAGAACGATATGCTACTCGTTGTATGTGCTTCTGACTACATACTCGTATTCGGAGATACGGGGATGAAGACACTTCTGATTTTTTTGAAATTTTGAGATTTAAGCCCTCCATTTTAATAATCTTACTTCAGTTTATCTAAATAAATAAATAAATAAATAAATGTCTAAAATTGATGTAATCCCAAAGTAAGCAAATTTTATGTATATGTTATGGGTGTTAAAACAACAAAACTTACATGGATATGCTTATGTAGATACTAGTATAAATTTAATGAAACACCCAGACTCGGAAATATAGGCAACAATGTTCATTATATAAATACCTGCCCCCGTCGCGCATTGAACCCGAACCTCGCAGTTAGTCGATGCAATTAAGCGTGTACGCTTACCCCTTGACCAATGCCGCAGTCAAAGCACTAAGTAAGTGTTTTATGATATTACCATCAGAAAATTCGCTTTTTTTCCTTCTATTACTTGAAAAACACTTCATTTACGTACTTTTTACGCCTGTCAGAATTTTTTTGCATGAATCTGATGATGTAAATGTAACAAGCATGCTTATTATTTGATGGTAAAATGCATAATAATTGTTACTAATTGACATCAAAGGTAATAAAAATGTGGACAACAAAAACCTGTTTCTAAAGTCTAGCTCGCAGTTCCTTTGCTTCACTTGGATTTTTTATGATTGGGGGCAATGAAAGTGAAGGTTATCCTAATGGCAATAAATGCAAGTCATTTATACATACCAAATGTGTCTTGTAAACCTGACTAGATGAGTCGAGTCCTGACCTAAACATGACAGTAGTGGACACTGATGCTATTGTGAAAAAAATTGGCAAAGCCGTCGCAAAAAGCGGGTGAATTGAAAGAATGTTTTTAGCTTTTAAGATTTTATAAAAATACGTCCCCATGGACTTTAAACAAAGTAAAACATGGCTTCTATCCTTAGGAGACTCCTAAACATTATTATTTAATTAAAAGACTAAGCAAATGTTACAACACTCGAAGGACGTGTTTACATTATTAAAGTTAGTTTAAAGTGTACATTTTTAAACTCCAGAGAATACAGATACCATTATCAAGCGCAGCAAAATTGCAAAACCCGACTCTCTAACTATTTCATTAGACATCAGGTCGAGATTTGATAATACTTTTTCGAAAGATGGCGAATGATCAAAGATAGTCATAATTAATTTATTATCATCATCATAATAAGAATTAAAAATCGAAATAAAATGACTTTATTTTCAATTTTCCGCCAAAAAAACAGAAAAATAGTACGCTATGAATGAATTGGATTTACCGGAAGCCAAAAACCTCAAAATTTATCCAGCTCCACGCAACACATACTACTAAATTAGCACCAACAATACACACACTAATAGAAACTCAACGTACGGTTCGCTTCGTAACCGAAGCATCATCAGAAGAATTTGACTGCACTCCACGAAGTTCGAGCAGATCATTTCGAGATTTCGTACTATTTTTTCAGTTTTGTCACGTCATAATACGAATACATTTTTTGGCGTTGCAAATAATTTTATTTAGATTTAAGCATGGATAAAGTAACGCCTTTTCAACCGACGAAAAAAGGAGGAGGTTCTCAATTCGACCCCTATGTTTTTTTTGTATGTATGTTACTAGATTATTCCTGTGTTTGCGGACGGATTTTCAAAATTGTTTTTTTTTAGTTGAAAGCCTATACTTCCGCGGTGGTCCCATTATAATTTGGTCCCAAATTTGGTCAAAATAATTATACATTAATACTACTACAATATAACTATACTACAATAGAACTATATATTAATTTTATTATGATTCAACTCGTGGTTTTTTTTTGAATTATACCTACTTAATAATCCATATTTCTTAATATATGTTGACGACCTCATAAGACATGACCTATCGCCATCAAAATCAGTTTGTTTTTAGTTGAGTAATTGCGTAAGAAACGTGCAGTCGAATTGATAACTTCCTTCTTTTTAGAGTCGGCTAAAGTCGGTTAAAGCTACCAAGCTGATTTTAAAAGTCTTTGTTTTCACTATGTTCCTTTGATTTCGTTTTATTTGTAGCTTTGGGAGGTTAGTGTATTTTGTTTTTATTTAAATTTAAGTTTTGGGAGGTCAAGTGAATTTTGATTTATTATTTTAAAATAAAGGGGTGATTAATAATTGCAAATCTAGTATTTGTAAACTTAGTTCTTTTGTATTACGAGAAACACCACTAGTGACTTTTAAGCCAACGATTCTTTCAATTAATGGAAATTAAGCTACGAGTAAAAATGTATTTTTTTTCATTTTTGATATCAGCAAAAGTCCTCTGCAATTTTACAGATCATGATTTTTTTAAACATATTTTCAGGGTAGAGGCTAAATATTTACATTTTTTTTTTCGTAATTTAAACTTGGCTCTTATCGTTTAAGTATCGTGTTACGATGTATATAATGGCACTTCTGCGAAACGTTTCGACTGATTTTTACGTTTATTTGGTAGCTACTTTAATTCCAGCGCCTTTTCGGCGCTTGGAACAAATTTCACTAGTTTTAAAGAGAGATTTTTTAAACTAGTGCTTTTCATTGTCTACTGACGACCGCTTGCTCTTTAGTTAGAGACAAGAGCTTGCAAGCCAGCAAGATACAAAGTGTGCAGGTAAAGAAATAATTTATTTATATCAAGAATGTTTGGAAATAATCGTCTTGCCAATATCCCCGAAGAGGTAGGCATAAGTTCAACGAGGGCAACCACAACAAGCTGAAGGCACTAAACCTGCGAAGAGATAGGTGGCGAGCTATCTCCAACAGCGCTCATATCTAATCCCGGACAAAGTTGCTTTTTATTAGAAAATGAAAGAACACATTTTCTAATTGTTGCTCGACCCTGAACACCTGTCCCCTAGATCACAGAGGCTGTAAAATATAAGAAAATATACAGGGTTCTTATTCAAAGTAATTCATTTACAAGTTGGCAATGCATCTGTGATGCTCCTGGTATTACGGATGTCTGTGGTGGTGACCACTTTCCATCAGAGAACCCTATTGCTCGTTTGCCTACTTTTATATTATTTTTTTATATGGATGTTAGGTAAATACATTGAGTATTAAATTGGTTTTATACTCAAAGCGTAGATAGAAAGTAGGTAATCAACCATCCAATTTTATGGCTCGCACATTAAAACTAGTTCAATATAGTTATAGTTCTGCATAAACTAATTCAAATGTTAAATTTGATCTCGTTTAAAGTAGTATTTTGATGTATAAAATTAAAATGAATATCTCAGCCTTTACCATGTATTGGCATAGATCACGTTCGCTAATTGATGTATCGAAGTCTACAGCGCTTTTGGTCTAAAATTTAGTGATTTTAGTTACCAATAGAAGCGCTGTTAAAATTTTTCATACAAATAATTTTAGTAGACGCTAGCAAGAATAGCAAACTCGACAAGCTGTAAACTAATGGTAGGTACTGCATAAAGGAAAGAGTATTTCGAGTATATGTATGTAGATTTCAGTGTTCCCTGTAACAGCCTGACCGACTAAAAGCATTTGCTGTGTGTACTCTTGTTAGAATTTATCGATAGCTGGTGACGCTGAGTATCAAGTAATATCGAAAAAGCAAAAAAGCTATAGAGTGGATTGTGATGTTATTTTTTTCTTGCCTAACATATCGATTGTCAAATTTAAGTATTTAAAATAGCGAATCCATAAATGTAGTTTTTCATAAACTTTGTTTATCTGATTTAAATGACTTTCATTTAAAATCTATGTATGTGTATGTGTATCTTCACTTCCATATCCCGAAAAGGTAGGCAGAGGTGCAACCAAGGCACCTACGACTAGCCGAAGATACTAAGTCCCACAATGTGATAGGTGGCTAGACCGTTACACCACAAAGGCGATGATTTAACATCTAATTTACAAGAATTTTACATTTATCTATTTTTTACAGGTATATACGGCTAATGGGCAAACATATGGATGGAAAAACGTTCATCTTCTATATAATCTCAGTACATTGTAGGTACGTACTAAAACATTTTCATTAAAACTATAAGGTAAACAAGCGAACAGGATTTCTGATAGTAAGAATTTAGGAGATAAGAGGATTTATAAATAAATTTAAGTGTAATAAAACGGCACAAAAAACTCCAATTATTTCATTACCACGTCGTGATTTGATATTTACTTTTTCGAAAACTAGCTAATGATTATCATGACCCCGCCGAAATTTGATCAAAATCTCACTAGTAGTTTTAAATTTTACCTAAATTTTGTTCTAATTTGACCTCATCATTGATAACATAGTAATATAACTCTAAAACCATAAGTCGAAATATGATAAAATGATATGGGACTTTCCAAAAAAGCTTTAAACACTGGTTTCGTTATTTATTAAGTAATCCCTTACCTAAGAAAAAATATAAAAAGCAAACCGTCGAATTGATATTAATATATATCTCCTACTTTTTGAGTTGGTTAAAAATAAGGCTTGGTTATAGATTTCTATAACGTCTCGCTTGGGTTTGTTCCTACCACCTTAGCTATTCCTTTCACCCCACCATTTTGCAGGGTGGAGTAATTTGTAACCTTACTTGTATTACTTAGCATCCTAGGCCTTTGGTTTACAAAGCATCGTTATTTTTTTTTAATGCGATGGTCAGTTCCTACTATTACATCCATTTGCTTGTATGCTTTTTGAAAATATTAAAGAAAACAACTTGAGTTTCGTCTTTAAAGATGTTAGTGTGAAGCTTATCTGATCCCCATAATCCAGTGTGAATAAGACCTACCATTAAATCAACCTACAAAAGTTACCAAAAGTTCGAAGCAATTTTAACGGCAGCGCTTTTTAAAATAATTGCTTTAACAGCCGCTAAATTGCCCAAAGCTTTTTGAAGTTGTAAGGATAAAATTATTTTTAATAGGTAAGCCGAGATTGAAGATGTTGTGAATTTCTAAGTGTTGATTGGAAATGATTTTCGTTTGTTACTGCCGAAGACCGACGCTGTATAAATTAACAATCAGCGATCGGGACAAGATTAATATGCTATATGTCAAATCACATGCAATTACATAAACATAAAAGTTTCTCATATTTTTAACCTTTTTTTATTTTGAAGTGTCATGTATGTGTGTGTTGTATCTTATATGCATGCGTGCGTTCTTGTTTCTGTGCGTGTGTGCATGTGTGTGTCTGTCTGTCACACCACACATCATCATCATGAGAAATTATAAATAATTGTATGTATGCTTTATTACCTTTTATTTTGATATCTAAGTGAGTTATTGTGGGAAAAATGAATCACTTTAACACGTAGGCGACGCTGCAAGCAACAAGCGATAGATATAATGAACAATATCAAACAATTTTGTACAAAATTGTTTGGCTTTGTTTGTTTCAAGCATCGAGCATCGAGCTTAAAATGTTGTGAGCACAATAAAACTACGAGAATAACACTACCCTATTCATGTTTTCAGTAGCTCTTCCTGCAACTAGAACATGGTAATAAAATTAAAAATCTTTAAAATTAAAAAGCTGATCTTTTGTACAGTTAGTTACAAAAATACTGAAGTACTGAAAAATACTGAAATAATAACTTTAATATAAGCTGTATTTTGTCCTTTAGTATGTTACCGTATTATAAATAAAATATATGGACTAAAGTACTCCAAGTTTTAACCTGTAATAACCACACTAGTAAATACCATAGTCTTCATTACAGTGTAATACAGACTATATTATCCACTTAGTTTTACCCATACTTTAATTAATGTTTCTTCATAAGACAATACCGTCTTTATTAATAAGTTTGGACTAACGTACTCCACGGTTTAACCGGGTATTATAGTCTTTACTACTTTGTGATATAGACTACTTCAATTTTTATCTTTAGCTTTTGGTATTGGCGGTAGCATTTGCTATTATTCAAGTCGAAATTTGCAGCAAGTTTCCCAATTTAACAAAACTGGCCTCAGATTATTTAAAATGAGTCATTAGTCTTCAAAAAAATCACGTCAGGGTTTTGAGTTAAGCGGCGACTTCCTTACTTATATTATTCAAGCTTATTTAGTGAGATTTGGCGGTGACGAGGAAGGACACGATTCACTTGTTTTTCGCTAATTACTTCACTTGTGCATTTTAACTGAACACAATAATTCAATAATAACGAAAAAACTACAAATATATTTTCTCTCAATGGCGCCAAAAAAAACTAATGTCAATCTTACTTTAATCTATGTTTATTATTAAGACTTAGTTTTACTACGACATTGTCATCCATGATCTGAGATTTTGCTTATTTAATAATTAAGTATCTTCACGCCCATACCCCCGAAGAGGTAGGCATAGGCACAACGAGGGGAACCCAGGACAAGCCAAAGACACTAAGTCCAACAATGCTATCACAAACTCATGAGGTACCGGGTTCGATCCCGAGGATCGGACAACAAAAAGGAAATGTGTTCTTTCAATTTTCTAATAAAAAAACTATGCCCAGGATTGGATTTGTGCCCATATCCCCGAAGAGGTACGCGTAGACACAAAACAAGGGCAGCAGGCAGGACACCCACGACTAGCCGAACACACTAAGTCCTACAATGTGATAGGTGGCAAGCCTGTCGCCAACCGGGCACATATCCAATCCCGGCCAACGTTTTTTTTTTGGAGTTTATAGACTCCTCACTCTGCTTTTTATAAGCACTGGTGATTTTAAGCTACAATAATTGCTATGTATGGCGTAAGATTGCGATATCTACCTATATGGTTGTACCTCTGCCTACCTCTTTGGATATGTGGGCTATGTAGATCATAAATATGTGGCTGGTATAACTGTCTCGTCGAGTCAAATGCTTAACTTCGCACTATTCCATTGATGCCATTTTAATAGGAATTTTAAAGTTTTTCTTTGCAAAATGGTCTTAATTCGACGTTAATAATTTTATTTCATATAAACTATCAAATATTTTTATGCATCCCTCAAAATACTTTTAATCATGTCAAAATTTCCTACCTCTGATACTACATCATAACGAATTCCTTAAACGAACTTTGACTGTGTGTGGTGGACCTTATACCCCGTTCCTGCTATTTACAAATTATTATTTTTAAATTTGTTGGTCAGTTGACATTTGGTCGCGGATGAGGTGTGTTAATTTTTTAATTACTAATGCTCAATTTAACTAACACGATGTGTTCATGAGTAAATACCTTTCCAATGGCGAATGTTGTACATATAGGCCGAGGGTTGCCATGACCGCCAACCTGATTACCACACCTGACGCCCTTCTACTTTTTCACAAGTGGTAGTGGTAGATTCTTTGGCAGATTTGACTTACGGGAAGTGTGAACTTCATACCTAATAACTTACAATTGAAGTGTAGTTAAAGATGAATGTTAGTGACCTCCGTAAAGGTAAAAAGCGAAAAAGATATCCTAGGTATTTACATTACTCAGACATGTCAATAACCGTGCTAACTTGTGAATTAATGGCGGATATGTAATGGGAATAGGTATGTTAATTATTATTGTAGATAAGTTTGATTCAAAAATTTTATTACATATTAGTTAGCTACTTTAAATAATATGTTATTTGTTGACACACAACTGCGAAATGTAATGATAAAGTGAATTTAATCAGTCCAAAGTGCCAATTTGATAGAAAATACGTACTAGGTACGAAATACTCGTATAGCCTAGGTATAAGCTAGGTAGGTAGGTACACTGTCGTCAGGCTGCGCGTCGTCTTGCGGTCATTGAACTTGAACGCTTGAGTAGTGAATTTTAATATTGCTATATTTTATTTATTTTAAGTCTATTTTTTTTAATATTTTTACTGATTCAGTTAAATATTCAGAATATCCGGGCAAAATTTCGAGCACTAATTTGAAAAGACCTTATATGAGTCGAATATATAACCTTCTCTTAGTCAGTTAAAAATGCTTCACAAATTTTCCAAGCCGACAGTACCAGTGTAAAACAATATTTCAGCTAAGTTACACACCTCATACAGTGTACGGGATGCAATATCGTTAGTTCTGTACGTCTAACATTAAATATCTCGGAATTGTTCTGGAAATGAAATAGGTTTATTTTGTTGTTGAGCAGTAACTGTAGTTTTGAAATTCACATCAGTTTCCGACGTCCTAATTTATAATTTAGAGATAAGTGCGTTATGAAATACAAGTTACGAAATGGAAAACCCCTTTTACCCCTTTCAAGGATGATATTTCTGAAAATGAAATACGTGTTTCTTTGGTTTATTGCAAATAAAACCACTTGGAATACTCATTACAACTTAGGTTATTAAAAAAGTACTCGTATCTTTACTATGTAGTAGACAGAGGTGCAATCAGAGCACCCACGATGGCTAATCCAAGT
>NJDC01000099.1:128413-163772 GCA_002245475.1 Calephelis virginiensis
GCTAAGTTACACACCTCATACAGTGTACGGGATGCAATATCGTTAGTTCTGTACGTCTAACATTAAATATCTCGGAACTGTTCTGGAAATGAAATAGGTTTATTTTGTTGTTGAGCAGTAACTGTAGTTTTGAAATTCACATCAATTTCCGACGTCCTAATTTGTAATTTAGAGATAAGTGCGTTATGAAATACAAGTTACGAAATGGAAAACCCCTTTTGCCCCTTTCAAGGATGATATTTCTGAAAATTAAATTCGTGTTTCTTTGGTTTATTGCAAATAAAATCACTTGGAATACTCATTACAACTTAGGTTATTAAAAAAGTACTCGTATCTTTACTATGTAGTAGACAGAGGTGCAACCAGAGCACCCACGATGGCTAATCCAAGTATTGATTAATTCATATATATATATATATATATATCATCAATTATAAAGCTTGTAACGCCTTGGGTTTTTACCTGCTACACTTACTGACTTGAATAAATTAAATAACAAATAATAATTATCGCCTCTGTGGTCTAGCGGTTCAGGTGTTGGACTTGACTGCACGAGGTCCCGGGTCCGAATCCCGGGTCGGGCAACAAAAGGAAAGTTTGGGTTTTCCAATTTTCTAATGAAAAAAAATGTTGCCCGGGATTGGATATATGCCCGGTTGGCGATAGGCTTGCCACCTATCAGATTGTGGGGCTTAGTGTATTCGGCTAGACGTGGGTACCCTGGTTGTGCCTCTGCCTACCTTTTCGGGGATATGGGCCTGAAGATACTTACTTACTTACAAATAATAAAAAAACTTCATTAAAATGTAGGTCTGAAAGTGTTCAAATCGGTTTGATATCGAAAACTTGAACTCGAGTTTGGAAGCTTGCATTAAATTGTTAAACCAGGCTTATTAAAATTTAAACATATAGTTAGACCTTATAGAAGGCAACTTTATACTTATACTTAGGCTACTTTGCAACATTTTATCTCAGTGGGTTTTCATGGAAGTATTAAACTCCTTAAAATAAACAACGAAATTGCGGGCAAAAGCCGGTTTTAAATTTTAATCTTTTGAAAAAAAGTATCTTCACGCCTATATCCGGAAGGGATAGGCAGAATCACAACCAGGGCACCTACGACTAGCCGAAGATATTAAGTCCCACAATGTGATAGGCGGCAACCCTATCGCCAACCGGGCACATATCCAATCCCGGGCAATTTTTTTATGATTATTTTTGTTGCCCGATCCAGGCATCACACCCGGTATCTCAAGAAGTCAAGTCTGAAGCCGAATGGCCAGACTACGGAGGCGTTAGGTTATTATTAAAAAATATGTTTGATAAAAAAATGTGACATTTTTTACACGTATCAGTATGAAATTTAATAAACATGATACTCAATTTTCCTTAGTCATCGCATCACTTGTGAACGGATAAAACTAACATAAAAACAAAAACTAAAAATTTTTGCTATTTATTTGTTTACATGATTGACGTAACGAAGGTTATTAAAATTATTGTCAATTTATTTATTCAAGGTTTTTATGAGGTAGCATTTTATTTACCGCCTGGGCCATTATTTAGGATATCTTTCTATTTTTTTTGTTTCCATAACTAACTACGAAAAGTTTTATTAATGCATGTAGAAAGTCGCGGTAAACAGCTAGTTTAAAAACACAATTGGCTTACTAAATATTTCCATTTGCTCACTGCTTGGAAATATATAAGTCTTCACTATAAGGAATTAATTTGCTTGTTTGCTTTCCATAAAACTATTACGTCAAAACGAAATTAATTAGAAAAATGGGCATTTCACTAAAGCTGTAAAGCCACTTCAGATGTAGTGAACTCAGGTGAAAAATGGGCAACGGCAGTTTACTTTTATAAGAGCAAAATAAAATTGCCTTAAAAAGGCCTTCTGTTTTGAGTCCGACGTTAAGTGTTTTGGATATTGCTAAAACCTATAGCTTACAAAAATTTAACCCGTTCTTAGGGAAAATTACTTCGTATACCTGCGTATTTAAAATGAATGTTATAAAATTAGAAAGGACTATTGACCAACCTATCGAAACTAATTGGTAGATACACAATATGTTGCTTTTGCAGAAAGAGTTTTCGAGCCTGCATTGCATGACTCGTTTGTTAACATTTGTAGGCTTGAATGACTTTTTTTGTAGCAGAAGGCAAACATCACATGTATTTAACAATGGTGAGAATTCACACTACATATACACACCAAAGGTGGTACTGGTGTAACTTAAGGCTCATCCAAACCGGAACACGTCAACAGCAAGTACTGACGTAATGGCAGCAAGAACAGTCAAAGCGGTGAAACCAATCCGGGAAGCCGCTGTAAAACTCTACCACTAAAACAGAGCTAAGGGTACTAGTAACAAAAAGAGCTTGCTTTTTACGAGCTACCTGGCTGGAAGGCAAATGGTTTATTCTGCGAAACCCGAACAAACACCAGGTAAAAGTCGGGTGCATCCTGCAACTCCGTGTAGTGTAAGCAGCGATAGGGTTAGTAAAAGACGGAAAGAGCTGGTTGCAGGTGTTTTCAAATGACTAGTTGCCCTGATATTTTGTTTGTGAATATCACTGAAGAGATACTTCGCAGGGTTAGCATACGTAACCATTTATCGGGTTCTGAGAAAACATATTATTAAACATGCAAAAATGTATGCACCGGAGATATTGATTTATACCAATTACTTTAAAAGCGAAGAGATATGCTGACGCTATCAATCAGTAATTGATATTAATCGCCTCGTTGGTCGAGGGATTAGCGTACACGTACTCTACTAGCTTACCGCGAGGCTCGGGGTCTATTCCCGACGAGGGTGACATTTGGGTTATGAAGATTTAGATGTCTCTATTCTGGTTTTAGGTGTTTATTAAATTTGTTCTTTTATCTATTTCAGAATATTTATATATTAAAATCGTTGACTAACACCCCTATCATAAGAATATAATTTGCTTACATTGGGGTTAGATTCAATTTATATAATTTGTCCAGGGGGCTGATTCCGTATATTTTTATTGATGATCACTGGGTAAAGTGTACATTAAACAGCTGAAGAGGCTGGAGTGTCGCAGGGCTCGGTTCTCTCACCTTTGCTATAGGTACAGCCTGTACACGAACGACGTACCACAACCGCCGCGCGTCCACGTAGTTTCTTCGCAGACGATACGGCTTTATATACGACCAGCCATAGCGGACAGTTTATAAGCGAAACCCTTCATAGCGCGGCCACTCTCCTGGGCAACTGGTTCAGGAAGTGACGTATAAAAGTAAACCCCGATAAAAGTGCAGCGGTATTCTTTAATCCGAGTGACAAACCCTGCGAACAAATGGGGCCCTTCTAAAATCCGGGTACCATCAAAATGTTCGATACAATAATCCCCCTTCGTAATAAAGTGACGTAAGAGTTAGTGTAGACAAAAATTACTTGCCTAATCCATCTAGTATTTATAATCATCTCGTTGCTTTACTAACTGATATGTTTGAATTATAACCAATAAATTGTGTAAACACAAAACAATATTTTAATTCCTTGAAGATCATCCATTTCAGTTATCACCAATGAAATCCACCAAATACGTGAAACCACTTTTACAATACGTGTCTTAGGCCAATCTTAGCTTAGGCAAGTGTAGCTTTGGCACATACCGACCCGACCTACCTTAAAATGCTACAAATAGTCCAGAATAGGTTCATACGTGCTGCCACCGGGTGTCTGTGGTTCTTTCGCAACATGGACCTAAATCGTGACCTAAATTTACCCACAGAAGCGCAGCATTTTAAAGAACTATCGGAACGTTACTTTGAAATAATGGCTGCCAACGCGAACCCTTGGTTAGCACCCGCGTGTAACTACACACCGGCCGCGAACGTGGCCGCAAAGTTCCTATCGGATTCTCCAGATCCAACAACCGCGACAAACGTTTCCCTCCCAATCCAAACAACACAAACTCACAAGAAACTACACTACACCATCGCCGCCGGTCCCGGCGATAAAGATCTCTCTTGCGTCCGGCGCCTAACGCCGAGCGACGAGCTGCCACTACTGCTCCATCATGTCCACCCAGTAACCAGTCCAGGTCCAAGTGAGGTACGGTCTCCTGGGAGAGAGCTCTTGTGGCTAACGTTGTAGGGAACAGTCCAATCCATCTAAATAATGATCTTCGGACTAAGCACTCTGCTCGGCTCACAAAGCCCGGTGAAGTTGTAAAAACCACGAGGTTGGTAATATATTAGTCATTCAAAAAAAATTACACCTCTACCTGAGCCCTACACGATATACTATTATAACGAATGACTTATGCTCGTTTTTTATATTAAACGAACTGTAATCCGTTAATATAACCAATGGTAAGTAACAAAGAGTTGCTCAGTTACATAAAATGGTTTGAGTTAAAAGTCGACGACGAACGACCGTAGTTAGATATTACCATTAGTACAAAAAACTACCATTCGTAAGCTCGTTTCTTGAATATAGAAACCGGGGAATATTTTTAATGTTTTTATAAGGCGGCTGTACCGAAATTTTTCACAAATATCTTTTTAAATGTTGTTGCTGTTGTCAGTACTAGTACGTCTAATTAAATGATAACATGCGTATATTTTTTCGGTTTCCCCAATGTATAGCAAAGGTTATATTTTTATAATAAACTGAAATTCGCGAATTTGAAATTTAGTTAATTTACCTGTGAAGAGAAGCTTTTTGGATTTAAAAGTATTTTCATATTAAAAGGACACAACGAAAATTTCAACACAGTTGTTAGTTTTAGTCATAGTAACATTTGATTTTGTTTTATAACAACTAAAAAAACTCGCTGATGATAAGAAACAGGTACATATCACCAATGGAAACTTATTGAATGAATGCGTTTTTGTTCAAATTAAGTATACATTATTTACATTTTTTTAATGTCAAAATTCTAAGAATAACGTAAATTACATAATTTTTTTTAATGTCAAAATTATTAATTTTAAAAAGAAGGATGATAATATGTACAATTTAGCCATTCATGATTAACCCTTAAGCCCTACACCTATTTTACCATCCTATTTTTCTACAGGGGGTTGCTCGAGTACCCCAAAGTTAAAATGTTACTATTTTTGGAAAATGAAATACGGTTGAAATGTTTTATAATCATCTTTATTTCTTAGGCAATTGAGATCACAAATCAACTTATAAAATTAATAACATTTATTAAATAGAACATTTTTGGCATACTTTTATTTGGTGGTCAAACTAAATAGGGATTTGACACTTATTGCACCTGGTCTTGCATTTCCGGTCTTTATTCCTAGGACACATTCCACATCGTCCTTGTTTTTGATGGTCTGGCATGGCACTTGGTGCTGGCACATCTTTTTTCAGGATACATGCAATGACCTCCTTGACATCCCTCTTCAAACTTGGGATTTGTAAACGATTTTCGAAGTGCTCATATATTAGCCCAAGTCCTAATTCTTTTTTCTTTCAACAATTTGAAGAGGACCCAGAAGTTTATTCCAATGGCATTCAAAAGACCATACAGAATAGTTAAAGGCCATCTTCTTCTTGTTTTTCTTTGGATGGAATATTTCTTCGCCATAGCATCAAACACATCTACCCCAACTTTTGTTTTATTATAAAAATGTATTATATCTGTCAGTTCGACTTCATCGTCTTTGTCGGGAGAATCATGTAGTGTAGATAGCATGATGACAACTTTCTTCTTCGCCCCTCTTGGCAGACAATATGAGAGGAATGTTAGCGGTCAATCAAAGGCAAACATTGCAGATTTTTTCTCACTGTTTCGAAACTCCAGAAATGATTCTGGAAATTCGCCCTTGGTCTTGCGGATAGTTCCAACCAAGGTTAGTTATCTTACTATTAACTTTTTAGCTAATGGAATGCTCGTAAACCAGTTGTCCATGGTGATGTTTCGTCTAGAACCGTGTATTGGTTTTGAAAGCTCAATAACATAGTATTCAGGAACAGACATGGTTGGTGGAGGAGATGTTTGACCCACATGAATTATTGCACTCAACATGTAAGCTGTTTTCGAGTCGCACATCATTAAAATTTTAATGCCATACTTATCAGGTCTTGAAGGAATGTACATCTTAAAGAGACAACGACCGCGGAAGGATAGAAGTTGTTCGTCTATAGTGCAGCAATCAGAAGGTGTATAAAGTTTCAAACAAACATCCATGATTTGATCAAAAACTTCTCGAATCGGAGCTAGACGATCTGTTTTTCGTCTTTCTTTACGAGTTTCTCTGTCGTCGAATCGTAAGCAGTTGGTCAAAAATTCAAAACGGCAACGGCTCATTGTAGCTCGAAAAACGGGCAACCCAGTGTTCTTGTCAAACATTTCTTTGGTATTCATATCATTCATCTTGAATACTCCAACTAGATAATAAAGTCCAGAAAGTGCTTTCAGTTCTGACAATAATACAGCTCCCACAGATGATGGCATTTTCGAAGTACTCGATCCTGCATCATTTTCAATATTCTCAGCATCTATGTGTCCTTTATAATTTTTTTGCTGTCTTTGGATTTCTAAATTAGTGTGTAGAATAATGATCTTTAAATCATCGTTGGTGAAAAAAAAGGACAACGCCTGTTGAGCTAGTAATTTATCTTTCGCGGGACCGTTGTTGCCGTACTATGATGTTACATTCTGGAATCCTTCGTCGAGTCGGTTGCTGTCCACCTTACCTATACCGATTATTTTTTTCTTTTCCGTAAAGTTTGTTCGGCATTACTAGTTTGCCTGTGCTTCTCATATTTCGTGATAATTCATCCAATGTCATGTTTTCATCATCGGAGTCATTTTGTTCAGCCACATCTACCTCCTGGGATAAGTTATCACTGATGATAGCTGGATCAAGAGCTCGAAAATCTTCTACGATTCCATCTGGTTCCAAGTCATCATTTCCTGGCATGAAACTGTCATCGTCGTCAATGTCAATGTCTCCAACCTCATCATCGGATTTCTTATTCAAGATAGACTCAATATCTTCATCTCCTAACTGCCTCATTGTTGCCATCTGAAAATAAATTACAATAATGAAATTTCACGAAACTAATTTGAATTTGAAACAAAAAATGCTTATCATTGTACAGTTACTCTTGCAAATATTATTGGTGACATAGAATTCATAAATTATTCCAAAAATACAATTATTAAATTAAATAAATGTTCAAATAAAAATAATAAATAACTTAAGATTTTCCTACACTGGGGTGACCAGGCACCCCACAACACCAAGTACACACGTCTACACATAGCGGCAAACTCCGCGCGACTGATAGGACTAGAACGGGTACCAGTAAGAAGAAATACGCTGAAACGCAAAATTGTGTGAACATAATTAATTAGAGAAAAATTCGAAAGAAAGTTCCGTGGGGCTCTCCAGCACCCCAGGTAAGGTTCCATGGTTAGTTACCAAAACATTTCTAAGTTATCAGAAGTTGTAGTGGTATTTTATAAACCTAAAGCTGGAATGTTAAACCTCTCGCAACCGTTCGTCCGCTGGTGGTTACTGTATTATTCCATGAGTGCAATCAGTCTTAATTAGATGGTAGGATGTGGTATGACTACTCGCCCTGATTGTTATCACCGCTTTACTTATTCCTGTCGCCATAACACCAGTGCTCGCCATTGTTCTGCTAGCTGGGTGGTAGGTTAGCTATGAATATGTAGCCTAAGCCATAATGGCCTACTATTAGCATATATTAAATCTATAGACGATAATTGATTCTTACCATCGCTAGAGCCGCCTATTTTTTTACTATTTTATACATTGTGCAGATAAAACCGTCTTTTCGTTAGATCACGTTCTTCTTAGATAAAATTCAATTTTCTTAATACCTTTGTCAAAACTGGAGTGACCACCTAGTCAATACTAGAATTTACCTCTTATATATTAGATTTATAGATTAAACTAATTGTTACTCCAAACTAAAGTTAAAGAGGAATCTTTCTAGATAAAACTGTATTTTCAACCGACGAAAAAAGGAGGAGGTTCTCAATTCGACCCTTATGTTTTTTTTTGTATGTATGTTACTTGATTATTCCGGTGTTTGTGGACGGATTTTCAAAATTATTTTTTTAATTGAAAGCCTATACTCCCGCGGTGGTCCCATTATAATTTGGTCCAGGTCTACATTAGCATACATGAGCAAAATAACATATATTCCAAATTTGAAGTCGATTTTTTGTAGTTTCACTGCGTTTAAATTATCTGAATAGCTTTTCTTAAACTGGAATTACCTACTCGCAGTTAGACATATTTGACTTTTTGATATACCAAAATGCCACTTCGAGCTGGAGCTGAATCTAGCACTAGGTAAAGTAATTTGAGATTTAATTTATGACATAGTTTTAAAAATATTTGTTAACAGAGCCTATGTCTAAAGGATAGCGCCCACTGTTGACGGGCGGAGGGTGTCGGGTCGGGCCACATCGCATCGGTGGATTTTCGTTACTCAGTGCCAAAGAATAGAGCGAAAAATAGAGAGGCGATTCGACGTTAAAATCGTCAAGTATGAAAAGTGGCGCCTCCAGTAGTTGTCACAAGAATCGTCAAGTATAGAAAGTGGCACCTCTAGTAGTTGTCATACGAAATTTAGTATTAAAATGCGCGCTAGCGCATGTAATGTAGCGCTCTATTCTTAATAGTGATATCGTGATCTATGGTCACTGTAGGCCGCATCGGGAAATGCGCGTGGGGTGCCTCGCTCAAGTCCACCGTAAAAAAAATCCGCACCGATGCACCTCGGCGATCTAAGCGGATTATTGCGCTGCGATGCGCGCCATCCAAATGGGCGCTATCCTTAAAAGGAACATTTTGAAAATGTTAAATAAAAGTAAATAGTAGGCCTAACTTTACAGAGCATCATGTCACCTATTACATATTATATGTTTACCCTTTTTTAGGCGCGCTATGAACACAATATGATGATAGTGAAGTCTTAAGATGCGCGCCCACCTGTAACACATAAATGACATCATAAAGTTGCGTGCTTAAGTAACATGTTTCTACTTTCCCAAACGTGTTTTTATTTCATACAAGTGTGATTTATAGATAGTTTTCATTATAGATTTTTTTAATAATGTATAATCAAGTATAACTACTCACGCGCGTACATAATAAGCACACGCACCCATTTTTTATGGAAGACAGTACATACACACGAAAACTCGTAAAGCATACTACTCCTTTAAGCCCTTTGTAGGAAAAAAACTGAACTATTTAATTTCTATCAATTGTTCAAATGTGCTATTGTATGGTAGATATGATTAAAATAAAACTATTTTGAAAATTGTTTGTTAAAGTAGGCAGAGGCACAACCAGGGCACCCACGACTAGTCGAAGACACTAAGTCCTACAATGTAATAGGTGGCAAGCCTATCGGCAACCGGGAACACCGAGCAACATTATTTTAATCAGAAAATGTACATTTCCTCATTTTATTTTTTTGATGCCCGGATTGAACCCGGCACCTCAAGAAGTCAAGTCCGACACCGGACCGCTAGATCACAGAGGCGATAGGTAGGTAGGAAAGGGGATAGGTGTAATGAAGCTTATAATTAATACAAATAAGTGCTTTGATTTAAATACCTATTACAATATTTTATCTGTAAAAATATTTGCACACTACAATGTGGTAAAAAATATAATTATTTTCAAATATCTTCGTCACTTCTTAACACTTCACACACTTCTTAACACTATGTGTGTATGTGTTCCACAAATAAATAAATATCATTTGATTTCTACATATTGGCTGCAACTGGTAAAAATTTCAACACCTAACCAAAAATAAAATCTAATTAAGAGGATCGTGGATGTCAGATCATAATGTCACTTCAAACTATTTCAAAACGTTAAGTAGAAAAGTTGGAACAAAGTTCTTGTGCACTTTAAAAAGAATATTTTGATGGAGCTCTTAAACTTTTTGAAGAGTACTTAGAACTGCGATGTCTCAACCAGTTTGGGATATTAGAAAGAGCTGGGCATTCAAGTACTTTTGTAGTATTTAAAAATTAACTTCATAATTCATATTGTGTAATTATTATTTAATTTTATACTCGTAGATTGCAAGTAGATATAGTTGTAGTCTACTGCTACAATAGCATTCATACTAATGTTATAAGTCAGAAAGTATACCACCTAAAAAGCTGATCAACCGCGACGTTCAGATTCGGTTTCAGACAGGAACATTTGTGTGTTTGTATTTCATGGTCTTTGTGTTTTATCTCGATGTTCATCCATCAGCATCCTACACGTAGACGTTAAACCATTATCAAAATCGTTAAGCTATTTAGGCATGAAAGCAGATCAGGCTCAAGGCAATATGGCTTTAAGAATAGGCACCAGTTAGGGCTAGTCGTTTGGAGAGTAAGGTAGCCGGTAAACTGACTTTTGCTCAAGGCCTAACATCTTGGCCTCAGGTTGGCAACGCACCATTACCACCTTTGGTGTCTTTAAGTGTCGTGAATTTCTTACCATCAGGAAATCCATCTGCTTGTTTGCCTTCCAATATCACAAAAAAAACCTATCTAAAGTCTGATTAAGGACAGTGGCCGCCTTATAATAAACACAGACTAGAGTTAATAATTAATAGAAGAAGGCGTTACTTTGCGGAAATCCATACTTAAATCTAAATAAAATTATTTAATTTGCAATTTTCCGCCTAAAAATGTATACGTATTATTGCGTAACAAAACAGACAAAATAGTGCGCTAAGAATGAATTGGACTTACCGGAAGCTAAAACTCCCAAATACATCCAGCTCCACACAATACACACCACTAAACTGTTTTAGTAGCATCAACAATACACATACTACTAAAAACTCAACGTACGTTTCGCTTCGTAACCGAAGCATCGTCAGGAGAATTCGACTGCACTCCACAAAGGTCGAGCAGATACAGACTAAAGTACTCCATTGTCTAAGTTGACATTTTTATCGTATAGAGATTATAATGTCAACTTAAAGCTTGAAGTAGTTTACCGGCTCATTAATAAACATAAACTAAAGTATTCCAAGATTAGCCGGTATCTTCTAGTTATAACAACAAGGAAACTAGGAAAAATAACATTTAAATTTTTCCCATTCAAACTGAACGGGTGGAACGAAATTCGCCAGACAGCTAGTTAAATTATAAAACAAACTGTCAATGTGTTTTTCAAATCGCTTATAATAAAGTAATTTTAGTAATTGTAATTAAAAAGCAATTGCCCTGACCCACCGTCTAAACTATTCCTGCCTTCATAATAACACTGTCAGGTTCTGTTCTGGAGGATAGGGTAGGCGTTAGACTTGATCAATAGACCTATTATCCCGGCCACAGTACAGCGATTCATATATGGTGACATATCTATGGTATCTATTTGGTTCAGGAACCGTGTTAGTCCGGGCTCCTTTGCAGAATAGACCATCTGCCTTCCTACCAGGCAGCTCGTAAAAGGCGATCATAGGCTTACCGATACTAACAGCGTGACATCTGACTAGATGGTAGAGTTTCGCATTGACTCGCCTGGATAGGTAACACCGCCTTATCTATTCCTGCCGTAAAAAAGTTAGTGCTTGCCGTTGACGGGTTCCGTTTGATAAAATAAGGTAGACGGTATACTTACTTTTGCTCAAGGGCTAACATCCCGGCCTCAAGTTGGCAACGCACCATTACCACCTTTAGTGTGTCTAGGCGGCGTGTATTTCTTCAGGAAGTCCGCCTGCTTGTTGGCCTTCCAATACAGTAAAAAAATGTATAGGCAAAGGGTGTTATAATCAGGAGATCCGTAGGCTTGTACATACGATGTCTCACCACATAAAAATAACTTAAATTAATTATTCCCCTTAGTAACAACATGGAGGTAACATTTACAATGTTTTATTACTATCCCAAAGGCTTTATTCCTCAGATAGCCCCGAAAATATCATCAATCTTAGAATAATTGCTTTAACCTCCTCAATAACGGGCGGGTATCGGCTCACGATACGTCTTTGTAAAAATAAGTATGCTTCAATATTTAATTTGATCTTTATGTTGGAATCTGGGAATCAATTTTCTAAAGATATAAAAGTAATAAGAAGTTATTTCTATTGCCAATTTAAGTAATATTGTAGGGACTTTTCAAGCGGCTGAAAACAAATGTCCTTGTTTTGTAACCCAGCATTAATTGATCTCATTTTTGTAGAATTTGCACTACAGCTGCTCAAGCGCGTCATATTAAGATATAGGAGATACTTCGTACTATGGTTCAACATTTACATACTACATACCAAATCTCTATGAACTATTTAATTTGCAATTTCTAGCCAAAAAAGGGAACGTATTATAACGTAACAAAACAGGAAAGACAGTGTGAAGTAAATGGATCGGACTTAACAGAAGTTGAATACTCCAAATTGATTGAATAACCGTGTTGGTACGGGCTCCTTTGCAGATTAGACCATCTGCCTCCTTGCCTGTCAGTTCGTAAAAGGCGAGCATAGACTAACCGTTAATAGCACTGTGACATCTCACTAGGTTGGGTAGGTAGGTAGGTAGGTAGAGTTTTGCAGCAACTCGTCCAGATTGTTACCGTTGCCATAACATCAGAGCTTGCCGTTGAGATGTACTGGTTCGGAGAATAAGGTACCCAGTAAACCAAATTGTTTAATTAAGGTCTCACAACCCGGCCTGTTATTGGCAATACAGCTTTACCACCTTTGGTGTCTCAATGCAGCACGAATGTTTTACCATCAAGAAATCCGTCTTTGTGTCTGCATTTCAATATCAAAAAATAACCTTACCATCCAGACCAGAACATTGTCATTTCGGCTACGAAAAAACAGGTAAAACGATTAATTTCTTCCCAGGGCCAATTGCAGCACAGTAAGTTTAAAGGAGCCCATTATTAGCTAAATAATTATAATTACATAATCTGTGCATACATACACACATACATATCTTCACGCCAAGTCCCTTACGGGGTAGGCAGAGGCAGAGAGTATCGAGTGCCAGACCTCACGATCCTGATAAACCTGTCTAGCTTCCTTCACATTCATTACCCTTTTTATACAAACACGCCGGTTTCGGAGACTCTCGACACTACCTCAGGGTAATTATTGATCTGATCGTGAAATGTCAACCTTGGTCTCCCCGGGTACCTACGTCCATCCACATTCGCATTGTATATCTGCTTTGTCAATCTTTCATCTGTCATTCTTTCCACATGACCGAACCAGCGGAGCATGCCCTTTCGCATTTTAACACCAGCTCTTTCTTTCAATCCCACTCTTTCTCGGATCTCACTGTTACGAATGCGGTCAACGAGCGTTACACCACAGATTTTCTATAGTGCTCTCATTTCGACCGCATTTATCCTACTTTCATGCTCTTTCTGACATACCCAACTCTCGCTTCCATACAATAACGTTGGAATAAGCACAGAATTATGCAAAGCGAGTCTAGCTTTTTGACTCAAAACCTCGCTTTGGAATAGCTTACCCAACGCTCCATTCACACTATTCCCTGCACTCACTCTTCTCTCTACATCCGCGTTGTACCTTCCATCCCTGCTAAAAGCACAACCAAAATATACAATTTCATTCACTTGTTCCAAAACTACATAATCTGTATGTAAGTCCTGGGCGAAATAAACGTTTATTCAAATACTTATAAATACCACCAGTAAACTTTTTTAATATTATCATCTAGCCCTTCTGTCATAATTGTTTTGCTGAATTTAGCGATTTTACTATTAAATAGGCTTAGTTCAGTGACTGTAAAAAAAGGTATGTATGTTACGCCCTGGGCGGTCATCCAACTACGCCCTATCCTGACGGCGGCACTGTACAGTGCCTGCAGTCTTATTTGCAGAATGAATGTCTGCTGCAGGTGTGAATGGCAGAACAAATATTACATTTAATTACTCACAGTGCGGTTCTTTTCCGAAGCCCGGTGCAGAGATATTTTTGACAGAAGTTAAAGAAGACGATCTAATTCAAAAACTATTGTTATATTTAAATTAAAGCGCCAACACTTTTTCGTTTTTTTTTCGTTCGTCTTCTTTTTTCTTCTTCTTCTTTTTTTATTATATATGGATTCGTCTCCAATTCCATATATAATAAAAAAATTGAGTTGTTTTATGTATCATCTATTGTGTTGATTTTTAACCCTTGAAAAGGAATTTTATAAGTTTGATGTGACTGTGTATGTTTGTGTGTGGCCTATAGACACTAGATGTTACAGGTGCGTCGTTGTCTTGAGATTGAGGCGCTAGGTCTAATAAGCAAGGGCACCGGTTTCACCACTTTCGGTATTGAAATGAAATGAAATGAAAATTATTTATTTGCGGAATATGTGTGTTAAAAAGTTGTTATAAAGATATTTAAGAATACAACATATTCTACCACATTGTGGTGTGCACATTGAAAAACCACAGTGCCAAATATCGCTAATGTGATAGACGTTAGAGAAGAAGTAGTGGATCTTTTTCGAAGAAATTGCTGCTCTATCACCAGCGGCTATATTAGAATTTATTTAACTTAATAATTAATATGCTTTCCTCCTATGAGCTGATACTAAGCACGAAGCAAGGCAGATGATCTACACAATGAACCAAGCCAAAAAGTGAAAAATATAACAATCTATGTATTCCTATCTTATAGAAATCGCAACTGTGTTCTAGCGGTCTGGCGTCGGCCTTGAGTTCTTGAGGTCCTGGGTTCGATCCCCGGGTCAAGGAAAATAAACCAGCCACAATTATAAGTTTGGCAGTTGAAACAATCCGTATAGCCGCTAGAGGTCAGCAAACAAACATACGAAGCTTTTGAAGACAAGAGAAAATCGTAGCCTATCAAAAGGTCTAAAGATACGGCCTTCTTATGTAGACTAGACTGCTCCTGCCGCTTCGGTTTTGAAATAGGCGTTCATAAGTTAAATGGTTAACAATACCACTAATGGTTGAGGGTCGTGCTATAAATTTACCGGATTGGGATCCACCGATCTAGCTGTTACTGCCGTCATAATAACAGTGACATGATCAGGCCCGGCGGGTAGTCCACAACAGGCCTGATATCACAGCCACAGAGCCGGGATTCGAACCCAGGACCTCGAGACGTCAAGTCTGACGCCGGAACGCTGGGCCACAGAGAGATGGTTTTTTTGCTAGTTAAAAACGCTATGTAATGAAACTTTGCACTTTATCTTTTTTTATGACATTGGAAGGCAAACAAGCAGACGGATTTCCTGATGGTGAGAAATTCCCGCCGCCTAGAGGCACCAAAGGCGGTAATGGTGCGTTGCCAACGAGAGCCTGGGATGTTAAGCCTCGAGCAAAATTAAGTTTACCGGCTACCTTACCCTCCGAACCGAAACACGTTATGACGTTATAGCGGCAGGAATAGGTAAGGCGGTATTACCAATCCGGGCGAGTCGTTGCGAAACTCTATTACCTAGTCAGATGTCATGGTGTTAGTGATAGCTAGCTTATGCTTGCCTTTTTCGAGCACCTGGCACAGGAAGGCAGACGGTCTATTCTATCAAGAAGCCCGGACCAACACGGGGAATTATCAAAAAAAAAAGTACACGGCTCTCCTCGATGATAAGAGACAACCGTAGCCTCTGTACTTCTAACCGTAGTCACTGTCCTGAAGTCAGGATGTAAATCATATTGTGAAAGTCTACCAGCAACCATCCCCTCCAGATCAAAACTTGACACAGTCGTTTAGGCACCAGCAATATATGAAGCGTTAGATCCCTTCTCGAGCGTGGATGGGACTGAAAAGTCAAAAGGTTTTTAAGGAAACCCCCACTTCGTAAAAGGCGAGTGAAGGAAGGTAATATTGCAAATTTTTCGATGTTATACGAATTGCTGATGCATACTGAAGACGACTTGGTGCAAACTGTAACAAAGAAGTTCAGGAAAAGGAGTCAAAGCATTTGTACACTTTGCAAATGTTATTTGAATGTTGCGATAAAGATCTAGCTAAAGATTTTGACTTTTATTCGACTCTAGATCTTAAGGTTTACCAACTGAATTGCAAGCAAAACATCGATATAGGTGGGTTTTTGTGTTGTTTATTTGAAACTTACCGTTGCCTTGTCAAACGAGCTAGGTCAAGTCTGAGTGAAGTGAGGTAGTGAAACCTCTAGTGTCTGTACACGACAGTTTATTTTACCATCGGGAAATGTATTTGATTTTTGCCGTCGAATTTCATAATAAACCCATTAGGAAACATGTTTGCTTGATATCCGAATCAATATAAAAGATGAAAGTAAAGTTAGCAAAGATTAAAATAAATATTCTGTTCTCTCGAGATTAATTTTATGGAAAAAGTACGTGAACATGTTGATCGCTTATACAAACAAATACAAATAGGTTTTTACGTTTGTGAATTTGTTTGTGTTAATTAAGGTCTCGTTAGGGCAAAGCGGACTGTCGTTTATATCAAAGGCTTTATATAGACGTAAAAAGCTGTAAAAGTTCGTTCAGTATACTTGTACCGCTTTTAATATAATTTAAATGCAGTAAAATTGCAAATACTTTAACTTTCTTTGTGTAAGCATTTGACAAAGATTCGTGAATATCCAGACCGCACAAATTGAACAAAAACTATTTTTCTCAGTGTTTGCTTCCAACTATGAACTACGGAGCTTCTATGAAGTTTGGTTCATAGTGGCTTAGCATGTATTAAGTACAAGAGATTTAGAAGTGAAAACCCCACTTACTTTCATCATCATGTAAAATGTAATTTGGTCTTACATATTTAATTCCGAATAATATTAGAATTTGTGGTTAATTTACTGATACTGATAAATTACCCTATCCTTACAATAAGCCTTTTGGAATTTTATACATTTTAGCTGTGCTTTAGTTTTAATAGGATTTTTTTATATAGAATAAACAGTGAACAAGCACACAGCTCTCCTGATATAAACAACACGGACATACAGCATTTATAGATACCATAGTTGTTATAGGTGCATTGCTGTCCTATGGCCGGGATACTAGGCCAATTGTGCAAGTCTATATGCAATCCTACCTAGCGGACAGTATCATGACACTATACCTACCCTACCTGCCCTACCTTGTGACGTTTAGGGCGGTGAACCTTGACCGGGCACATTGCAATTGTCCAATGCGCTCTTCTTTCGAGCTGTTAGGCAGAAAGACATGTCTATTCTACTTACCGAACTCGGACTAACACGAGGAGAACAATAACATTACTTTGGGATAATTAAATAAAATGAAAAATATTTATTTGCGAAATATGTATTAGCATTTCACAAAATTATTAAAGCATTCGAACATGTTTTACCACCTCGTGGTGTGCTAATATTTTAATGTTTATTAAAAGTAAATATTTAATGACATACATTTTAAAATTTAAAAAAATCAATATGAATCAATATGCGATACCCAATTATATTGATGGTTGAATAATAATATGCTTCCCGTAATGTGCTTGAAATGAAACGTCAATTTTATGAAAATGTTGTTTTCATAAAATGGACTTAAAATCATTTTGAGTTAGATATTCCAACACTGTAGTCAAAGTTTTAATAAAAAAAAACATAAAAAAAGTTTTAATCAGATAAGAGTTATAAAATTTCTTAATTTCTTAATTAAATTATGTAATATTTTAGCACAGTGGACGATACCACCTGCTCGTAAGAAACTGGAGATTAATATTACTAGATTATGGTACTGTTGCAGTCAGTTAGACTAGATGTACTAATGAAATTGCAGTCGTTTTTTTGCAGTTCTACTGAACCTATACCATGAAAAACAAATGACGCAATCGCAGTAATAAGACATTAATGAGTTCAATCCAACAAATTAGCCCTAATTGTAACAAGAAATTCTACTCCTTACGTTTATCCGCTCTTGGATGAATAATAAATTTTATCGGTTTTCGAATCTCCGTGACTGGGTCTTCAAACGGAATGAAACACTAAACAACTTTGAACTACGAATTTCAAACAAGCACATCATTAAAAAATATAAGCCTCTGTGGTCTAGCGCTCAAGTGTTAAACTAAAACTCATAAGGTACCGGATTCGATCCCGAGGATCGGGCAACCAAATGAAATTGTGTTCTTTCAATTTTATAATAAAAATAACGATATTGGATTTGTGGCCATATCCCAGAAGAGGTACGCTGAGACACAACCCATGAGCAGCATGCAGGGCTCCCATGACTAGCCAAAGACACTAAGTTCACATAGTGATACTTGGTAGCCCTATTGAAAATCGGGCACATATCCCGGGCAGTGTTATTTTTATAAGAAAATTAAAAATACACATTTTTAATTTATTTTCGTTGCCCGATCCGGGGATTGAACCCGGGACCTCTCAAAGTTAGGTCCGACGCCGTACCGCTGGTACACAGAGGCGATACATACATAAAAACGACTGTTTGGCTCACGATATGTGTGTTACAGTTAACATAGCTTATAGCTGATAGATCAGCGCTTGGTGAAACTGCATTTTAAATACAACTAGCTGTTACCCGCGACTTCGCTCGCGTCTCAGTTGATATGTAGCCCATTTGTAAGGACTTCCATACAAACTTTTAACACCTTTTTCACCCCCTTTAGGGGTAGAATTTTCAGAAACGCTTAAATACGTATCTACTCATTTTTAATGAGTGGCCTAAACGTAAAGTTTCATGTTTCTGACTTGCAAAAATGACGGCCTGTCATACAAATTTTCAACCCCTATTTCACCCTTTAGAGGTAGAATTTCTGAAATTCCGTCCTCAATGAGTGTCTACTCAATAAAACGACTCTATTCACCAAATTTCGTGGTTGTAACTCTAACATATTTTGCTCGGCAATGATGAATCAGTTAGTCAGAATATGCTATTTTATATGTTACAAATTTCCTGTCCATCTGTCCCTTATGTCACAGCCACTTTATTTTAATACTACCAGGATAACACAACTGAAACTTGGTATGTAATTTAAACATCTTGTAATCGAACAATGTCTCTTTGACATAACTCAGTCAGTTGGATTGGATTATCAGTGGTTATAAAAAAATCTGTAAATAATGATGAAACTGTTTCCATTTAACAGATTATGTTATTATTGATAAAAAAGTTATGTAAGATTGAGAATCGTCTAAGAAATATATCTCATAAACTATTAAAAAAATACTATCAGTTTTAAAGGAACCCAACTCAGATTTTAGTACTATCAATAAAGAAAATGTTATCCGTCATTTATATTAGTCCGATAATATTATTTAGCGCGTAATTAAACAACAACAAAAATTTTAATAATTAATTTAAAAGACAAAGCTACTCATAAGCTTCCATTGTGTATGAGATTTTCCAGTCGACGAAGTTGAATAATCTTTAGTAATAAACCGTCGTAGCCTTTGAAGGAAAAGGATATACGTAGACAGTCGTATATTAATGCTGTGTTTACGGAATCTCTTACTGAAAACAGTTTCAGAACTAATTTGAACTTGAAGTTTTCCGCGGGTAAAAATACTTATGACTGGGAAAAAAACTACAGAACAATCTGCAAAGTTCACACTAGAAAAAAAAAATAATTTGACTACGGGTTTATAAATTATACCCTAATTTAAATTTCGACTTACCCCTTGAGGTTCCCTTGAGAACTCGTTAGTGAGCGATACAAAAAGTATTCTATAACTATCTTCGGAACATGAAGTACCTTTATGGTATTTTTTTACCTTCGATTAAGTGAATTCCAAATGCCAAAACTTTGGACTCCTTTTTACGAAAATTGCGCTGACGCAGGAGCATAAAATTTGGCACACTTATAGTTTATGTGTAAGAGAAGTAGAGAACGCTAATATTTTTAAATAATAATGCTTATAACGTACATTATATCAATAAATAAAATATTACCCACACTAACATGCATTTGACACACACAAACAAATATATTGAAGATAACGATAAAAGATCACAGGTGGCGCACTAACTATTCATAAAGTTAGTAGTTGGTCTTAAGAAATGAAGAAAATTTACTATGGTCGAATTTAGACCAACGGGCGACCACTAGTTTATTATTATTTATCATGTGCATAGTCATCAAAAAACCCATCTGTGTTCGTTTTTGTACTAAAAGTGTAAGTTTTCTTTTGGTATATTTATTTTTTATGTATTTTGGTGGACAATAAAGAGTTATACTATTTTGACCATGTACATAATTCACACTTCTACAGTTTCGTTATAAGTATGTATAGTACTATAAAATGTATCTAAGTTCTGGGTTTTACTAGTTGTTGATTTGTTAAATTCCTTTTATCAAAATCAGTTAAAAGACGATCTACAGCCCGAGATCTACAGTTCCAAGAACAGCCAGATATTTACTATTCGTGTTTTGATGAAAGGAAAAAGTTTCTTTGAACAGTTAGAAGATCTAACACAGATAGGTTCATTCATGTTATGTGTGGAAATAAGATACCATTTATGTTTTAGCCTTTCTTCACCTTCACCTCTCTTATATTTCTCTATCTCTCTTACCTTAAATAACATATCACCATAGAAATTACATAAATTTAGTTAATAGTTTTCCAATATCTTGCAAAGGAAAGAAAATTCAAATATCGTTGTACTTAACGGTTTATTTAAAACAATCTGTAAAACTTTTAATTATTCTTAAGTCTGGCCATGAAACGGATTTCGTCATTATATTAATGGTCTAAAAGTCAGTTGAAATAAATGATATTTTTTGTAATCTAGAAACCCGTCTAAAACCTATGACACAATCTCTATCTACAAAGGTTAAGGCCGACTACAAACAATTTTGTATTACCCGATTTTTATCACAGAAAATGAAACATTTGACCCTAATTATTTTATCGCGACAGAATTAACATTTCTTTTCAAACTTGGCTTTTAGACACAATCGATCCTAATGTTTACTGTTAGGTAGGTAATCCATTCTACCATTGACAAATTAATATATTTCTTGAAAAAGGATAGGAGTTATGGACGCATAGCTTTTACAAGACTGAAAAATAAAGGTTTCTTGTTAAATCTCTTTCAGGAATATGTTAACTGGCTACTTTACTCTGCAGACTAAAATACGAAATTGGTGAACATCAATTCAGGTTACAGAAAATATAAGGCTGATTTAACCAAATATTTCATTTCAAAATTTTACCACATAATCTGGATGTTAGTGGAAAATAATAACTCGACTTCTTTCTGTAATAACGTCAGATGAGGCATATATCTCATTTTTCTAGATCTTTCCCAATAAAACAGATGGCTCTTTCTAAATAACAATATATTTCATCGTGTCTAAAATTGAATATAGAAACAGTTGTGAGGCCCGTACATATGACAGAATTATGATGATGACATCCGTCTCCCAGCCACGAACCTCTTTGATATAACTTAAGAAGCTGCTCACGTATTTGCAGCTCCCACAAAACTCACTGTCTGCCAATATTAAAACTTATGACAACGTGTTAGTCAGATATAGAACTCAAGAAAGGCATTAATAATGTGATATTAGGCATTAATAACGGAGTCGATTGGCAATGTTTCTTTTTAAAAACTTCTTTACCTAAAAATATCCTTAAAAATATAATTTACAACAAAAATATAGATACGTCAATATAACACACATCTGTGTTACTTTTTTAAATAATTGTCTTCGATAACCACACTTTTGTGAAGTGACTTATTTGGTTTTTTAAATCTTAGAAAATTTATAGTGATTGATGATTTTTTTATTTTGTAACAAGTGTTATGAATTATGAATGATGAATGTTTCTTATATTTTTATACCATTGACCATCAACAAGGCTTGAATTTGATATCCAATAGGGGCAGGCATTTGTGTAATGGACAAAAATATTGGTTTTTCTGGGTCAAAATTAAATAAAAATATTACGGTTCAAATTTATTACGGTATTTCCACTTATTTTCGTATTCATTCATATAGCTATAACCCATAAGAAAGCTACTACGAGTACATTGCTTTACTTTGAGGTTCGATCCTTTTGTGATCTTCGTTTAAAGATATTCATAATTATAAATTCAAATATTCTATTCGTTTGGTTTGTTTATTCACCTTCTTTCATCTCGTAACTTAGCGGTATTAAAATAAAAAAAATTGTGTATCTATCGAGTTAGAGTGCTTATGAGATAATCATACGCAAGGGAAAATTAGAACTACTATGACATTAGTCGAATGTTACCAGATACACGGCAATTTCCTTAGAAGACGCCATTAATGTAGAACACAATCCATTGTAATGAGTTGCTACCAAATTAATTTCTAAAAAAAAGTAAGTATCTTCAGGCTCACATCCGCGAAGATCTTGACAGAGACACAACTATGGTACCCATGACTAGCCGAAGACACTAAGTACCACAATGTGATAGGTGGCAAGCCTATCGCAAATCGGGCACATATCCAATCCCGAGCAATATTTTTTTATTAGAAAATTGGAAAAAACAAATTCCCTTTTTATGACCTCATGCAGTTCAACACCTGGACCGCCTGACCACAGCGGCAATAATAATTCATTCTTATTAATTTATAAAGTTTATTAATAACTTATACATTTTTTTTTTGCACACAAATTGAATCAAACCCCAAATGTTTCCGTTTAAATGTAGGTTATGATTTTGAAGTGGCTACATAGCAATGTTATTTTAATGTATTGTTGTTATACATAATAAAAAATATATAAAAAATAAAGTTGAAAAAAGTCTTAACCCTGTTTTCAATAAAAGAGCATTAAGATATGACTATCTACGTATATCCTTTTCCTTTAAGGGCTACGACGAATTGTTACTAAAGTATATTCAACTTCGTCGACTAAAAAATTTACATTATACGCAATAGAGGCTTATTGGTAGCTTTGTTTTTAAATTAATTATGAAAATCTTAATAGCTGTGTCTATTGAAGATGTTCGAAATTTGAATTATTTAATTTCGAACATCTACAGATACAGCTTGAAATCCGGAGTGTGAAGTATCTTCACGCCCATATCCGCGAAGAGGTAGGCAGAGGCACGACTAGGTTACCCACGACTAGCTGAAGACACTAAGTCCCACACTGTGATAGGTGGCAAGCCTATCGCCAACCGGGCATATATCCAATTCCGGCAAACTTTATTTTTATTAGAAAATTGAAAATGCACATTTTCTACTTCTTTGTTGCTCGACCCGGGAATCGAACCTCAAGAACTCAAGTCCGACGCTGGACCGCTAGACCACAGAGGCGACCCGGAAACTACAATAGACGACATACCACTATACTATAGAGGGGATATCTGGAATGTAGAGAAACATTTGAACAGTCATCTTACATATACATACATATCATTAAGCCAAGTCTCACCTGCAGAGTAGCCAGAAAGTGTTGAATGCCAAGAGAACGAGCCGGGTCAACTAGTCGACTAGGCTCCGGCGCCTGGTCGGCTAGTTTATAATATAACTTCGTTATAGTTATCCATAACCTCTAAAACTTTCAAGCTATTAATCCAATATTGTGTTCACCAAAAGTACGTTTAATTACCAAGAAATCGTACAGGCACAATTATTAATTGACTGTCAAAAATCATTTTTCCAGAACACCAGTATTTTTTATTGCTGAAGTCTTTCTAAATGACAGTGAATAAAGACATGGCTCTCCAGATCAAAAGATATAACCATGACCTATATACACCATAGATGCTTATATGTTGTAGCCAAGGTGTTAGACCAATAATTGTGCAAGTCTACCTTACCCTCTAGAACGGAATATGATACATTTAGGTAAGGCATTGGATCCTTGCCCACCCACCAGTGGTTTTATAGGTAATGACCCCTTTAACTTATAGTCACCCCTATCATATGTTATGACATATCTACATTTTTAAAATAAAACGAGATGCAATGTTAAAACGATTAAGTTATGTTAGAAATTTAATGAAATATTGTACAAATATACATATTTATCGCCACTGGGGTCTAGCGGTCCAGTTGTTGAACGTCGAGCAACAAAAACAAAATTTGGTTTATCCAATTTTTTAATAAAAAAAACATTGCACTGGATTGGATATGTGCCAGGTTGGTGGGCTTGCAAAATATCACATTGTAGGGACTTACCTAGTGTCTTCAGCTAGTCGTGGGTGCCCTGGTTGCACCTCTGCCTAAATAAGTATACTTCTTTCGTCTTATTAATAAACACGGAGTAAATTACTCCAAGGTTCATCCTTATATCATGGTTTTTATTACAATCTGATACAGACTACAATATCAGCTAAATTTTACTCCTACGTTAGTCCACATTTATTAATAAGACAGCTTAAGTTGTCTATTTTATTCTGTATTTATTTAAATTATTTGGACGCAAAACAATTGTAACACAAATAAACATAGGTTATACAAAAGATCGGCTTATCAAAATATATTTTTTCCGTGATAGTATATTGTTTATAAAGTCGATTATTTGTCAAAAGAAAGTTTTATTAAAAACCGAAACGATTTCGCTTAAGAGCTCATACGAAACCTTTATAGGCAGCGAATCAAAAGAAAACAACTTTCTCAAGTAATAAAATTCTAATAACCACGCGTCAAAATATAAGCCGTTTTCACACTCCGGTTGTAACGAATTAACTTTTGACGCTCAGTTTTTTTTTAATAAAATAGCCTTCTAGTTGTTGTCTGCAGATTCACATGCGTATAACATTATTTACGTCTTAAGATATCGTTTTAAAATTAGATTTACAAGCTCTAATCTGTCTATATGGTAAAATTATTCATTAATATTTAGATTTTTGATGTACTACATACACATTTTACATACACATGGAGCAAAAACACTTTTATTATTAGGGCCGGTCTTTGTTTTAATGCTTGTATCAGCATTATATTAAAATTTATTTCCGTCCTTGGCCTCGTCCGCAAGACATTTTGGCATTTATTTTTTGCAATATAATACATGTTAGGTAGAGAAGGTGTTGTTTGTAAAGATACGGTCAAGCAGTATCACTTAACTATTATAAGCAAGATGTGTATAAAAGCAAAGCATGACGATCTCCCTTTTAACTGACTTCGAAAAAGGGGGAGCTCATCAATTTGATTGTATATTTTTTTTTGTATGTACGTAACGCAATTTTTTGGCCAATAAATATCAGAATTTAAAGGTAATTCGGGAATGTATCTAATGATTTCGTAGTGGTTGGATAACTTCGAAATCAATAGCTACCTTTTTAAATGAGAATAATCACGTAGTATTTAAATTGGAGCTGATTATAAGCAGTTTCATTATGCTTAAATTAATCTTAAAATCGGTTGAAATATATTTTATACTAGCAGTGTGAAAAGACCCTAAAAATTCTTCCCAGCATTAATCTTTCACTGTGAAATTGTTTTTGAGGAATGCTATACTCCGTGTATGTCCCCATTCATTGCTTTATCCAGGTTTATCCCGTATTGTATCCTAAATCCCTGATTATATTCATTGCGTATTGATCGTTTCAGATTATTTCAATTGCAATTTATTGTAGGTACTCGTATTATTGAGGTACGTTTCTTATTGTATTATATGTGTAGTCTTTATTTCTACCACCATTCACGTTTAAAATTCTGATTTTTTGTAAACTTAATTTAGTGCATATTTACTGCTTATGCATACTTTATACTATTTTATTTCATCGTATGATATGTGTTTTTTACATACATACATACATACATACATATCTTCACGACAAGTCCCTTACGGGGTAGGAAGAGAGTATCGAGTGCCAGACCTCACGATCCTGACAAACCTGTCTTGCTTCCTTCACATTCATAACCCTTTTCGTACAAACACGCCGGTTTCAGAGACTCTTGACACCACCCTCGGATAATATCCGATTGATCTGATTGTGAAATGTCAGCCTTGGTCTCCCCGGGTACCTACATCCATCCATCCGTCCACCGTTGGTCCGGGCTCCTTTGTAGAATAGACCATCTGCCTTCCTGTGCCAGGCAGCTCGTAAAAGGTGAGCATAGGCTTGCTGTCACTAACACCGTGACATGTGACTAGGTGGTCGAGTTTCGCAGCGATTCCCCCGGATTGGTACCACCTATTCCTTACCTATTGCTGCCGCTATAACGTCATGACGCGTACCAGTTCGGAGGGTAAGGTAGCCGATAAACTCACTTTTGCTCGAGGCCTAACATCCCGGCCTCTGGTTTGCAACGCACCATTACCACCACCACTTACCATCTGAAAATCCGTCTGCTTGTTTGCCTTCCAATATCATTAAAAAAAAGCAAGATAGTTAATCATTTTGACATTTTCCTTTAAATTTATTTATTTATTTAACACTATTGCACACAAAAAACGAAAAAAAATTCCTATAATATATGAGAAGTAAAAATGCACAAAAGTCGAGCTTATCTCTAACTAAAAAAATTTCTTCCAGCCAACCCAAAAAAAATTAAGCCGTGAAAATAAAATGGCATCGTGTAAAAAAAAACATTAAATATAGCTAACCTTAGAACAAATAAATGAAAATGTAATAATCAAGTGTATATAAAACAAAACAGGTACAATCATCATTATTAAAATATCTTAGTAGTATAATATATGAGTATGTTATTGTGTCAACGATAAGTAATGTTCCTTCAGTATTTTCTTAAAAGTAGGTAAAGAAGGGCTGTCACGAATCACGACAGGAAGGGAATTCCACAATTTGATTGATTAGAAAGTAAAAGATTTAGAATAACAATTGGAGTACGAAGCGGGAAAACGAAGTACAGAGCTACGGTTGGAGCGACAAGGGGAATCAGTAGAGTGCAGAAAATTAAAACGCTCCCGCAGGTATGAGGGATCTGACGGGTTTTACAGAATATTATATAGGAGTGATAGAAGTAAATTTCTGCGGAGTCGTATAGGAAGCCATTTGAGTTGAGCTCTAAACATGGAGACGTGGTCAAACTTACGAAGATTAAAAATAAATCGGATGCACGAATTTTGGAGCTTCTCCAATTTATTTAGGAGAGATTCTGTAGCATCAAGGAAACATACATCACCATAATCAAGAATTGGGAGTATAAGACACTGTACGAGGGAAATTTTTGATTTCGTAGGAAGATTTTTTTTATAGAATGTAACATATGAAAGGTATAATAAACTTTTTTACTCAAGTTACTAATATGATCCTCCCAAGAAAGTTCCGAGCTAAAAATAACGCCTTTGTTAATGATGCTGGTCGAAAGAGAGATCTGAGTGCCGTTGTAAACTATAGGTGGCAGACTGGAAAAATCAATAGCCCCAAGCTGATATCAAATCCCGAGAATTATAGCTTTTGATTTTAAAGGGTTAACTAAAAGACCATAGGATTTAGCCCATAAGCTAATTGCACGAAGATCGTCATTTAATGAAATCAGGGCGCTAGTCTTATCCGAAGTACCTAATTGACGGAAAATCTGCAAATCATCTGCATACAAATGAAAGTTAGAAGAAATTACAGCAGTGATTGTATTGATAAATATTGAAAACACTAAGGGAGATAAAATTCACCCCTGAGGGACGCCCGCAACTATATCACACCAGTTGGACTGCATTTCATTCAAAAATACATTAGGAGCGACCACGCAGATAAGAGTCAAACCAATTTAAAGCAGATGGGGAAAAGTTAATGGTCTTAAGAACATCAATGAGCAAATCAAAATCCACCGAGTTAAATGCACTACTGAAGTCCAGCAAAACGAGTGCGGCAAGGAGTTTCGAATCAATTGCGTAACGTGTCGTCAGAAACTTTAACCAGAGCCGTCACTGTAGTATGTGCACGCCGAAAACCTGATTGGAATGAGTTCATTGTGTCGGAAAAAACGAGTTAGCTGATCATGAACAATGTGCTCCAAGACTTTGGATAGAAAAGGCAGTATGGAGATAGGACGAAAAACAGAAGGGCTCAAAGGGTGTGATTTGTTTGAAAGCAGAATGACCTTAACCTTTTTCCACACTGAAGGGAATACCTGAGACGATAAGGAATGATTAAAAATGTAAGTTATAACAGGAAGGATGTGAGGGACGATAAGCACAATAATTTTGGAACACAATCCGCTGTCGCCGACTGCCGCTGATGAGATGGACCTAATGTGTTTTTCAACTTCCACTTCTGAAACTGCCATAAGCGAGAAGGAATAAGACGGGCGTGAAATTAATGATAGATCTCTAAGTGTAGTACATTTAGTAGAGCTATCAATAACTAGCGGCGGTGAAGAAAAATGTGTGTTCAGCGTATCAAGGTCAAGACAACTGTTGTTAAAAACAGAATCCTTACCAATCCCTAAAGATTTTAAAAAGCGCCATTTCTCTTTTGAGTTGGATTTTGCGATTGTCTCATGGATGTAACGCCGTTTTGCAATACAACAATTATACAGATCAAGATGATCATCTGTAGGATGTTTTTTTTGTTGTTCTCTTGCCGACATAGCTTTTTTGATTTCTTCCGAAATCCAAGGACATTTTTTAAGGGGAGCGTGACGATCAAATAAACTTAGAATAGTAGAATTAAAAAAGGAGATAGCAGCATCAATGTCACAAGCCTCATATACGGGAGACCAGTCAATGGTAGATAAATGTTCACCCAGACAGTTTGAGTTAATATTCTTCAAAGAACGTCGGAAAATGAATTCGGCATTTCTTTTGGGAGAACGAACACGATATGACAAAAATATGAAATCGTGAAAAGAAAAACATGACGTAAATTGGCCATGTCTTGAGACTTTACCAAGCTGAAATACAGTAATAAGGTCCAAGAGAGGAACACAATTAGGCGATTTATGAGTTGCAGATAATGGAAGGATATTGGGGTTAAAAGAGGATATTAAATTACAGAGCGTGGCAGCCCGATTATCTTTTTTTAAAAGACATGCTTTTCTTCAAATAAACCCTTAACACTATAAAATGTTTTCTCTAACAGCAAGTAAAATACTTTCTACAAATAAAATACGGAGTTACACTCAAGCCATGAGCATAATTTTCCAGAATCATTAAGAAATCAAACAATGTTCCTGAAGTGAACTTAGGTATTTTTATGGGGAATCCAGCAAAATAACATACATTCTCGGTGGAATTGTGCAAGAGCAGGTGTAAGTAACCTTATAGCTAAAGTAAATCTAAAGTAAATCTCTTGCTTCAAAGACATCTAAGTCAAGTTACCCCGGAAAAAACTGGTAAATGAAACAATTTAATCTAGCAGCGTGAAGAGAGGTAAGCCTTAGGGGATATTTATTATTTCACCTTATAATACGATGGTACATTGTCTATTATTACTATGGCATAGATCGTCAACTGAAATAATACGCCCACCATCGCCTTTACGCATACGAGTATTAATATCTATTTATACGTTATATTTGTTGATAAGCGAACTCGGTGTTTTGAAGTTATGAAAAAAATGCAAGTAACTAAACATTTGCAGCTGAATACAGTGTCAGATTTTTAGAATTTTAGTCGGTCTCTTCGTTTGTCTATCTGTCTGTATCCCGACCGCGATTCATGCCGAATTTACTGAATCATTGTAAAAAAAAATTAGCAGGCATGTTTTTTATGTTCCAAAGAAGTTTGTATGATACTTTTTATCCTTAGCGGTATACAAGGTTTCCTAAAAAAGTTACCATGGGAAAGGAGTGAAAGTCAAAATGAAAATCTGAATTTAATGCAATAACGAATTATCTTTTATGATTTCATTTATTATTTACGCATTGTCTCATATTTTTATCCATAAGCATAAATGTCATAAATTTAGCAGTTTAGAAATTACAGACCAGCACTCAGTATAAAGAGACTAAATGGCGGAATCCGGAATGTAGAGAAAAAAGTCATAAACGTACAAGTCATCTTGCACATACATAAATATCTTCATGTCACGCCGTTGAGGAGAATTGGCAGGGGGTATCGAACGTCAAGTCAACAGTGGTCAACAAAATGTATGCATATATAAATGTTAGTCACCGTCACAGATGCTAGATAATCCGTCATTCATTTCAATAGCTGTTGTAAACTGACAAAAGCCAACTACGTTTCAACGAGTTTCTTCGGATTTGTTGGTTAACTAGTCTAGTTATTGTCCAAGCACGAGACAGAGCCTTGTTCAGACGTCTTGCTCATTACTTTAAAGCATTGCCGATGTCAAGAAAATGTATGTCATTTTAAAGAACTTGTATCGTTGCTTCTCGATATACGTTCATGCTATATAGCTATTGATTGAAAATTCTGTGTTCGTTTAACAAAACAATCCACAGAGCATCTGTCGGCAAATATTTATTATTCGCTAAATCCAAAACGTTCTAAATCGGATTGAAACAAATTGAACAAAACATACAAACTGTAAAGGTCGCAGATAGAATATCAAATACAACTTTTTAGTCCAATCAATTCTTAATCCAATTGAGTATTTTTAAACCTGAAACAAGCTTGTTTGGTGCAGGAATGTGACAACCCCATCGCTAGAATAATCTGGCAATGTACGTTGCTGATTTATTCAACTATCGACAGTCTGGGTGAGAGGTAAAGGGTTGCAACACCATAACACCATGTTTTACATTGTGCTGCTGCCACATATTGCTTCTCTCATACTATCATTGTTCATCACTGTCAAATCTTTTTTTTTTGATGGCTAACCTCGATTTCTTTACAACTTCACCGGACTATAAGGGATGTTTGTAACTTTTTACTCTTTCATGCACATATTGCTTAACGGTTTTAGATGTAACTTTACCGGAATAATATATCAGAATCATCGTCGGCTATAATTTAAAAAAAATGTAGCCGAACGAAGCCGCGAATGTAAACTAGTCTTTATATGTATAAAAGAGAATCCCCATTTCGCATGGTCATCGCATCTCGCCTGAACGGATGGACCAATTCTTTTTTTGTCGTGTTGGTAAGTGGCGGGAGAAGATTCTTACGAAAAGAATACCGGGAAGACTGCAGGGGGTGTGAAAATAATACTTATTTGTTTCTCGCAACGTATTTTTATTTTAGGCGAAATTTTTTCTTTCTTTAAAATTTATAGTTATTTGTTTCCATACAAAGCATTAGTAGCTGTTTATTATTTCAAGCTATATTTTAGCAATTTAATCGCAATTTAAAGGTACATTTAAAATATTTGATAAGTGTATCCCTAAGGTTAAGAACTCACGGAGTGGTTTTTTCTTCAGCTCACGAGACCGGTAATTTGTGCGGTAATGTAGCCGTCGCGATTGAAATCCTCGCTCGCAAACTAGCACGATTCTACTGACGGGTGAGAGGCGCCGCGGTAACCGCAAACAACCGCGGGTGTAAAACGCGTCATGAAATATTGCTCTCACTTTTTACATATAAATCTACATTCTACAGAAGCTGCGGACCCGCAAACGCGGCGGGTGCGGGTGAAAACCGCGCTGTGACTTCTTAGCCTAAAACTTCTTGTTGAAATTTTATCAAATGTAAATGCAGCGACCTCTGAACTGTAATATACCTTACGAAAAAGTCACCAAGTTCATAACAATTGATTCAGTTGTCAGTAACAAACGTAACAAAAAAGGAAAAGTCTTACCTTTTTAGAGACATTTCAAATGAGTGAAGCCGCAGATAACAGTTAGTCTTCAATAAAAAGATAGTAAAGTTAACTACAGAAACAATGAAATTTTGTAGATTGAGTACAAATAAAGTTTTACGAGTAACGAAATTAGGTATACGTTAAAGTATTAAAGCTTACAGCGGGCCACTGTTGTTTTTCTAGGACCATAAAACGGAGTAAGTATACATTACATTCATTTGGTAGGAAAGAAATATTTAGTCTAGACTCTAGACTATTTTTGTAGAGTTTTTCTACTGTGTTTTTAATGGTCACTGGTATATCTTCGATGAATGGATTGCATAATCGGAGGGCTACAGTTCTTATGGATTAACGGAGTAAGACATCCACTTACCTTATCCGGACCGCCTTCTGCCTAAGGCTACACGCTTCTGTTATAATTTAGAGAAAGTTACAGTCAATTAACAAAATCAAAGCAAAAGAGAGGTCAGTACATTAGAGTGAGTTGGCAATATTTGGAAATGACATCAGGTGTTTATTAGAAGTGTGAACTCCAGAGTATTATAACTTCATGGTACGAATTAATTTTCAATCATAGAAATACGAGTAGGGTATATATAAACAAGTGTAACAATGTTCTATAGCTAATTAAGTTATATAAATACCGTTGGAATCGACATATAACTTAACATTATCTCTTTGTCTCTTCTTAACATAATATGTTGATAGCATGTACGCCGAAAGAGATAACAACATTTTTGTCTATGCTCATTTTGGGGTCGTTTTAAAGTAACGTTAAGACAGTCTTAATGCCAAGAACGCCATATCTTGTGTTTAATTTTATAGTGATGTACTATTATAATTGTCGATATTTTATTTTATTTTCTATTGTAATAAGTGTATTTCTATTGTAAAAAGTGGTTTGAATGTAATCTGATCATATTTTTGTAATGATAATGAATCTTGTAATAAATATGAAAAGTAAACTTCTATCAATAAAAAACGTATTTGCACACCATAATGTAAAAAATACGCTGATGAAAAGTAAATAAATTAACGTAATGAAAAGAAAGAGCTTCTTTCATTTCATTACGTTTCCCTATTTATAAGCAAATCAAGTGGTACTAAGTAAGTCACTAAATTGATAGTTGCAATTTCATTCAGTGGGTAAATAATAATTCTTATACATTTACCTAAACTTAACTCTCGATTGTTATGTATCGATATCGATACTCTACTTTTTCTGCACAGCCTTATAATTTCAGAATGGCATCAATATTTTGTAGCCAATGACAAGCTTTTTTCGTAGGTATTTCATGTTCATATACTTGTTTCCAATATATTGCTAGGAATAAAGATAGGCCAGTGAGGTACTTTCCCTTAATTGCACTTTTCACTTTCTTCGACCATTGTTGCCATATACTAAGAAGTTTTCCCCGCAAAATTCCGTTTCGAAATTTAAAAACGAAATTTAGAACACAGCAGATCGACACAAATCAATGGAACTGCCACACGCGATCAGAATTTTTCTGAACGAAATTTCTCCGTTTTGAAATTTCCGAAGAGGATCACTGCGTTCGGTATTCTATAACAAAAAATATATTCTGAAAACAACTCGTCTGTAGGTTTTGTATGAGTGGTACCACATTTTTGTAAAAAGGTAGGTCATCATTTTTAGGTAGTACCATATAAATTTGATCATAATCCTACTAGTTTAACTACACTCTATAATGAAACTCATATTTTCATGTACCTTGCCAACATCGTCGACTACCATAGTGGTCATAGTGGTCGATATTCTAGTGCGACGTTGATAAAAATTATATAAAGCCATTTAGAAATTATTAGCTATATTTCGAAAGGATAATTATCAAATTGCGAAGTGAAATAATTGGAGTCGTTTTTGGCAGCTTCACCCCGCTTACTGTGTTTAAAGATAGATCTGAAAAATAAAATTTAAGCTATGAAATAATTAATAAAAATGTAACTAATCTCAAAGCTGTAATCAAGTGAAATAAAAAAATGTTTACCCTGTTCCGTGCGTGCATAATCACACTAATGGCTACTTCAATTATAAAAAGCGATGTTTTTCTTATCAAGAACAGCAATTTGAATTGTATAATCATAAAACACAACGTGAACATAACTTATTATGCAGAAACTTATCTCTTAAAAATCTAAAATTAACAAACATTCCAGAACTTTTTATTTTTCTCGTCACGTTATGAAAATTGTTAAAGAATTACGGTTCAGTCTTGAAGCACCGAGTCTCGCGTTCTGGAAGAGGTAATAAAACATATTTAATACACATATTTCCTAGAAGTTACGTATAAAGGAAATATTTTCGTACAAAAACACGTATATTACATCGGAAACCGAACAATAGTTTGTGGGATGGCGTGATTACATTTGAATAAAATGGCTGTATGGAAAAAATATTGCAAGAGATTGAGGTTCGGAGGCACTTACTACGTATTTACAAGAGAAAAAGCTTTTTTTGGACACAAATCAGTGTTGCCAGGTACGGCTGTAATATTTTTCATCAATTTCAGAATACTTGCGCTGCATAAACGTTTTTAGTTACAAAATTTTTAATCCGTATTAATGTTATAATTGTGAAATTCTATCTGGCTATCTATTACAATTACGCGGATGACTCGCTGGACTGATTTTCATAAAATTTTATATAAATACAGCTAAAGGTAATCATGGTATGTTTTTTTTTCTAAAATCAACAGTGAAATGATGAAAGAAGTAATGGAGAATGAAAGTTTAATTGAAATATATTCTTCGTGGGTACGGATACGGCTAGTCATCTATAATTTTAGAAAAATAAAATAAAATGAAAACTCATAACTGATAGATAATCATGTACGTAATTCAATAACGTCAAATGGAAATGCAACGTAAAATGAACTTTATTAATAAATATGCTACATTTTCTAATTAGTGAAATTGTTTAATACAGAATATGATTTACCAAAATGGTAATAGGCCGCTACCACTGGCACTCCGAATTTTACATTTGGTTTAAGTTTTCCGGATACCTGCAAACTAAACCATTACAATTTTCGCCATTATTTAGTAAGCATTTGCACGTACACAGTACGCGTTCAGTTATCTGAACAGTAGAGGTTCAACCTACGTATAGGAGAAGGTACGTACTCTGACAATATGATTGGTAATAAACCTATCACCAACCGGCCACTTACCTATCTATTCCCGGGAACGTTGTGTTTATTGGATAATTAATGTTTTTAATAAATAACTCGATACGAAAGTCAAACCTAGGACCTCATGTAGTCAACGCCAACACTGGACCACTAGAACATAGAGGCGATCACATACACATACAAGAGAAACTTCCGAGGACTTGATCGACATGTCAAATTTTGACCTCCTATATCATGTTAAAGTTTAGTTAAAGACAATCATAGTCTGTAGACACCCTAGATGCACATTGCACATAAGCGAATTGTTCTAATATAGCCTGAGTATATAAGCTAAGGGGCCATCCATAAATTACGTCACGCGAATTTTAGAACTTTTCGACCCCTCCCTCCTTGTCACAGGTTGTCACATTTTTAGAACACCGTCCCCCCTAATGTGACGTCATACATTTTTTAAACTTATCCATTTACCTAAAAATAATCAAAATAAAACAGTTATTTTCATTTTTTTACTTATTTTTATTAAATAATCTTTAATAAATTTAATAAATGTTTAATAAGTGTCTGCGCCCGACTTAAAATGAACATGATTTTTTACACGACCCACACTGCTCCTGGCCCAAATAGGTATTTGCCATGAATTAGCCAAAAGTTGGATAGGGCTGATTTAAACCCTTACCATTCAAAGCTCGTAAATTTT
>NJDC01000099.1:164995-181891 GCA_002245475.1 Calephelis virginiensis
GTTCAACCTACGTATAGGAGAAGGTACGTACATTGATAATATGATTGGTGATAAACTTATCATCAACCGGCCACTTACCTATCCAATCCCGGGAACGTTGTTTTTATTGGATAATTAATGTTTTTAATAAATAGCTCGATACGAATTCAAACCTAGGACTTCATGTAGTCAACGCCAACAATGGACCACTAGAACATAGACACATACAAGAGAAACTTCCGAGGACTTGATCGACATGTCAAATTTTGACCTCCTATATCATATTAAAGATTTGTTAAAGATAATCATAGCCTGTATATACCTTAGATGCACGTTGCACATAAGTGAATCATTGTAATATAGCCTGGGTATTAAAGCTAATGTGCAACCCTGGCTGCCCTACCAAACTGGATATCATTATTGTGGCGGGAAAAAGTAAGGCGATAGATCTCTACCCGGACAAGTTGCTGCATAGCACTCTATCACCAGTGCTTGCCGGTAATGACTTATTTACTTCTATGTTCTCCTCTTGTGAGCTATCAAGCTTGAGAGTTGCTGGTGGTCTATTTTTACAGAGGACCTGGGCTGAAACGGGGAAAAATATATTATATTAATTATTTTATTTATTTAACTTAACTGTTCACCAAATAAAATAAGTTTGGACATAAGGCGAACTTACTGCCTATTGGCATTCTTAATAGTCAACCCATGGTCCAACAGATGCAACACAAATAATAATAAAATATCACAATTCTGTACCTTATGCTACCTAATACTATATATATATATATATATATTACTATGTATACCTAATACTATATATATTACTATACATACTTAATACTATGTCACTTGAACTGTGTATTTGTGTTCAGGATATATCGATTCATAATTATAAATATAAAATAATGTATCGTTACTCCCACTCCCTGAATAGATAGGCAGAGTTACGAGTACAACAAGGGTATCCACAACTAACCAAATACACCAAGTCTCACCTATCATCTATACTTAACATAAATATATATATATATAACATAAATAATAATAATAAAATAATATTTCCTGACTGACCGAGTCATCATAGCCGAGCAAAAACTGTTGAAGTTACAGCTATGAAATTTGGTGAGTAGGGTCATTTTATTGTGTAAACACCCACTAAGAACGGAATTTTAGAAATTCGGTTGAAAGGTTGTATGGAAGACCGTCATTTTTTTAGTTAGAAACACGAAACTTTTTTTAGGGCTACTTATCAAATATTAGTAGACATGTATTTAAGCGTTCTTAGAAATTCCGCCACTATGGGAGTGAAAAATGGGCGAAAGTTTATATAAAAGTCCTTATTAAGAGGCCATGTATGCTAAAATATATCAGCAATATACTGTTTTTTTTCACACAAAGCAATTATGTATCTTGGCGACGAAAATACACAAGATTAACATTAATATGCTTTATAAGACTAGTGTTTCCAAAACACAATTCATTTCACTTTGCTCGATAGAAAAAAATAAAAAAAACGACCATTTTTCGAACGCAAAACCCAACTGTCTACTTCAATTATGAAAATATCGACACCAGATTTAACATAAACATAAATAAGTATTATACCTAAAAGATAAGTGTTTCAGTTTTTATATTTTTTTTCAAATTATTTTTATAGTGTCAAAAATAGTGATTTGGCGCTTAAGACATTTACTTTAGATCGCAATATTTCATAGTAATCATAGAACGGAGCAGTGCGCTGATTGGCTCTTCTGGCTGACTAAGTATGGGGCCTTAATGAACTATTGATTAAAATAAATAACATTATTCCTGCCGCCATAACGTCACGACGTGTTCCGGTTCGGAGGGTAAGGTAGCCGGTAAACTTACTTTTGCTCAAGGCCTAACATCTCGACATCAGGTTGGCAACGCACCATTACCACTTTTGGTGTCTCTAGGCGGCGTGAATTTTTTACCATCAGGAAATCCCTCTACTTGTTTGCCATCCAATATCAATAAAAATACGTTTAAAAACAGGAATTATACATACAGTTTTTAACAATTTCAGTTCAGTAAACATATTAACTGCCACGCGAGCAAAGCCGCGAGTAACAACTAGTTGGTAATAAAGCCTAACGCTACCCCGGCACATATCGAATCCCGGGCAACTTTGTTTTTAATAGAAAACTGAGAAACTCGTTTTCTTTTTTTTGTCCCATTCAGGGTCAAAGTGGGTTAGCACCCATGACCATTTGAAGTCGTGTCTTAACACCCTAGTAACAAAGGCGACCTATACAGAAACAAAATATGAACAAACTTTTAGCGTCGTACCGGACGCGATTATGCGTCCAAGGCATGGTGCGTGAAATCAATGATTTAAATAATTTAAAAATTTCATGTTATATCCAGGAGCCGCTTTGATAATGTTAACTCTGACTACACATGTATGTATACTTTCAATTTGAGACTATTTATTCTTGAAACGAGAAAGCAAGACAAGTCACATAAGAACGCGAATGCGCGTCCATGGCACCGGAATAAAAGTTTGCAAGGACGCGAATTCGCGCCTAAGTTACTGAATAGGTTAATCACGCCGTTAACGCCGCGGGTAACAGCTAGGATTGCACTTATGCAATGCATGAAACTTATTTCATGTGCATTATCATCGTCGATATCATTGTTAAGGTAAGTAAAAATATATTATTAGGTATAACTCATAAAGCCCAGCACGGATCTTATAAATTTTGTATAAGACTACCTCAGAGTCATGACTTCCTTTTTTTGGAAAAAAGCATGTGAATTCCGTGGTAGGGTTTTGTGTAAACAAGCAAGTAAGATTGTAAGATACAACAGTCGCTTATACACACCATAAATATTCCAACTTCAATTTTAATAAAAACAAAAAATAACAAATATTCCAGTAGAGAATTTTTGGGAGTCTGTTGAAAACATCCTAATGCGTTTGCCTGGCACTTAAATTTTGTTTCTATTCTTTTCGTTCTTATGTCTAAGTAAAATGAAACTCACTGTATATCTTTATTCTGTCAGGGCGCAACAAAGTGTAAGAAAAATCTGTAAAGCTGACGTTTTTATCTTCAGGCTTGGGATCCTCTTAGCGGTGGAATCCGGTCGGGAAACTCTCCCGCACATTCTATTCAATTTGCTGTAAACTACTTACCAAGTTATAGGATAATCTTGTAGCGTCATATTTATTTTTGTATTATATTTTACACTTCTTCCGTTTTTCCGTAAGGCGACAATACTTTTAGTCCATATAATATAGGAATAAGTTTCTGTATGTCTCTAAGCATACACACGTACATAAAATTTACAACAAAACGTCAAAATTATACATTGATTTTTACTATTACGTTATCTCAGTTTATGAAAATAGAGTATTTTCCTCAATTTCCCTAAGATTCCATCACCAGATCTAGACTTAGTAGCAATGAGAAAACCTTAAACGTACACTCTTTTTAAATAAAAACAATTAAAATCGTTTCACAAATAACGGTGTAATTGAGGAACATACTCGTACGTGATAAAACGAGTCGAACATAATATTGCCTCTACTAACTAACTAGTAAAAGTACTGGTACTTTGTGAATTGTTGTTTTTTTTTTTTGTTGAATCGTTTACCTCATATGAGGCAAGCACAAATTAAAATATATGTCAGTACCAACAAGATCACAAGAGGTAAAGTGCTGTGCAGGAACTTTGCAATCATAATGACCCGGTCATGTTTCGGTCTGGAAGGTAGTGCAGACGGATTACGCAATAATCTCAAAATCCCTTCCGAAGTATAGCGACGTACCTGTAACATCTATGGTGTCTGAAGACCACGGTTGTCTCTTCCCATTGGGAGAACCGTGTGTTTGTTCACATATCACATAAAAAAGTTTTTATGATATAAGACAGCAAACAAATATACGATTCTTCTGATCTTAAGGACCAGCCGTGGCCTTAAGACACTATAGATATTGTAGGTGTGTCGCTCTCCTGTGGCTTAATGTTAGGCCTAATGTGCAAGACCCTAATTACTCTTTGGACCGGAACACGACGATGTCGTTATAGCAGCAGGAGTAGGTAAGGTGGTGGATACCTAAATATGACGGTGCCATTTTGGCTGTGAGAATATTAGGCCAGCTGTCTTAACTTATTTGGTATTGCTGGCACTGACCATTTAACCTATGCTCGCCTCTTACGAGCTGCTGGCAGTGCGGCAGATGGTCTATTCTACATAATTAATGTAAAATACCAAACCAACTGAAAGAACATAAAAAAACTTGACTTTTTTATGTTTTTGAAAAATACCAAAGGGAAATTGGGAGATTTACTGGATTAGCTGGTAAAAGGTTTTTAAGCTACTATATTTCCGTAGCAAAGCAGCAGTAAACAAATTAATTAACAACTAGTTACGTACCTACATTAATTATTTTACTCATAACAAAATTACAAAATAATCCATTCAATTTTAATGCAATATCAATCGGAATGAATTTATAACAATCAAATTTAATAATTATATTCATACTACATAACATAAACTGTACCATTTTCCCCGAGGTGATCGGGTCGACTGAGAAGAAAACCATTTGCTCCTCCTCCCGGCAGCTCAAAAGAGGCGACTGCAAGTGAAAATATAGGTCGTTATCAAAGATGCCAATAGTGGTGGAAATATTGTATAACAGTTTGCCGGATAGGGATCTGTGAATCCCTATTTACCTACCTACCTACCTATTTCGGCTGCTATATCGACTACGTCGTGTTATCTACGTCTGTTATATGTATAGTGTCTGTAAGTAGTGGTTATCTCTTACCATCAGAAGAGCCATGTGCTTTTTCCCTTTTTATGTGAGGAAGAGTCACATAAAAAATGCTAATATTGTTAATGAGAATGTGTGTTTGTTTCTTATTCTTTCTCGTGGCACTGTTATGGTGTCAATTGTAAAAAAGCAAGAGAATATTGTCGAATGCCAAAAGGTCGCCAAGAATCACAATTCCTGCCTAACATACTCCAATATTAAAGCCCGGTGAACTCATAAAAACCGCGAGGTTGACAACAAAGTAGTCATACGAAAAAACAACCTCCACAATAATTACTCTTCATACAAGCAAGGGTTTTGTAGCCTTGACACCCTACTCCGATAATACTCGAGTGACTTATAAACAATTTTGATTTGTGGAGATAGATGGTTTCAACTGGAGAAGACCATAATCTGTTCTAACCGATTTCTAAAGAAGGAGGTTATACGTTGGACTCCTATTTGCCCTGTTTTTGATGTCTTATAATCGATTTCTCCGTCATTTCTGAACCTATCAGAAGGAAACTTATTCAGATTAATCGAGAAAAATACGATACGTTTTTGTGTACGGAGATGATTTACTTATTGAAATTGAAGTCGTTTTTTAGCAGTTTTACTTCAATTAAATTATTTATCACAACATCTAAACGAATTGTTACGGGAAAACTTAAAAACTTTAAAATTAAGGGCATAGCCACTGATAGCATCATTTATCTCAAAAAAGATAAAATACGACTAGCCAAAGACACAAATCCCTCAATGTGAAAGGTAGCAAGCCTATCGCCAACCGGGAACATATCGAGTCCTGGACAATGTTCAACGTAATCTAATCAGTTGTCTATGTCTAATTTATGTATGTATAATATATATTACATAGATTAGACCTTAGATATATAATTTTGTAATGAACGGGTTCCTGTAAAATGTTAATAAGTCGGCGAATATACACACAAAAGCTAGTTTTACATTTAACAGGTTTGACTAAACTTTTAAATTTCGCGTGGTTATCGCATCACGCCTGAATGGATGGATCAATTTTGCTAATTTTTTTTTGGTGTTGTTGGTTATTCTCAGGATAAGGTTCTCTTAAAAAATAGTAAAGAAGAGAGACGACATAGTTTTAATGTCGGCTAGTATAACATAAAAATATTGATTTCCTTAACAAAATTTATGAATCAATGATTAATCGATGATGAGGTCGTCAAAATAAATAAAAAAAAGATTTCACTATTAAGTATAACTCAAAACCACTAGTTGGATCATGATAACACTATATAGAACCACTTCAGAATCATGACATTTCTTTTTAAAAATAACCCTCAAAATCGGTTAGTTAATGGCTGATTAATCGCGTAACAAACATACAATATTTTCTAAAAAATCACATCCGAATTACGAACCTTCTCCTTTTTGGAGGCTGTTGAAAAGCAACCTGCATTATAGCTGTATTTGTTAAAGAAACAACTGAGCTGTAAAACAATTTGTTAAAAATAATAATTTTTAGCTAGTCTCAGCAAAACTTATTAAGCTCTCTTTATTATATCGTGGGCAGTTTCGAGTAAATATACGACTTTTTACATATAAATAGGTAACTGCAGCTACCAACGACGTATCGAATATCTTCAAGTATCGTCGATCCGTTTAACTAATTCCATTACTTTCTTCTTCAGTCGACTCCAGTACAGTGTCGTCAGTTGTCGACTCCAGGTACAGTGTATAAACATGCGTCGTTCGATAAGAATATCTTAAATGTTTCTAAAGAAGAAAGAAATGGGACGAAGAAAGATAGTATTGGTGTGTTACCTACTGAAGGCTGGAATGTTAAGTATCTTCTTTACGGACTATCTTACACTTCAGACCATGACGGTGGTGAGCACTGATGCTGGCAGCTGGGAAATACGAAAATATACTACTAAACCGGCTAAGTTGTCGCCAAACACCACCAGCTAGATATACGGTATTAGTGACAAAGAAATACACTCTCTTCTTATGTCTCAGCTTTTTGGTAGGAAAGATATTGGCCAATATTATTCTATGGAATCCGGGACCAATCCTTAATCCAATTTTATGTATTTACTCGGACGTGCGGTCCGGTATCATCCGTTTGACTTCATAGGTCTCGAGTTTGTCATAATGTTGAAAAAGTAACTTCGACTAATCGTAGCTTCCATAACTGTAACTCTGCCTGATTTTTTGAGGATATGAGCGTGAGGATACATAAATTCTAAAAGCCAAATCCCTTCCAGAGTAGGCAGGTAGGCGCAACGAGTCCCAAGCGTCTTGATCCTGGCCAACCAGCCTAGCTTCCTCTACATTTATTACTCTTCGTGCAAATATGCCGGCTCTGGATACTCTTGATACAACGCTCAGATTATACATAGTTTAGTTTCACAGCCAAAATCGCAGGTTACTGCTACAACTTGGTATTAATTTCTTTATTACGCTATGATACAGAACATTAAATCAACTTAATATTAATCTTAATTTATTCTTTGCTTATATTACTAAGACTAATTTTGTATTACTAAAACAGCTAGCATATAAATAAGTTTTACTTGACGTTTCACAAAGGGAAACTAGGGGCACGCCAGCGCCCCTGCCAAGTCGAGCGCGAAGCAAACACTGCCGTACCATCCTTTACTGGAACTATTTCGCCATCAAGTCCCACAATGTAACAGGTGGCAAGCCTATCGCCAACCGGGCACATATCCAATCCCGAACAACATTTTTTTATCAGAAAATTGGAAAAACCAAACTCCCTTTTCATTTTCTCTTTGTTGCTTGACCGGGAATCGAACCCTGGCCCTCACTAAGTCTAGTCCTACACCTGGGCCGCTTGAGCATAGAGGCGATTAATAATAAAACTTTTAAAATCCACTTTATTTTAGTTTATTACATTTGATTAATATTTCTTCTGCATTTATAAAAAGGCTGTGTCATCTTCAATCAAACTTAGAAGACCAGATGGCAGCCGAAACTTAATACCGCCTACGATCAGGTAGAGATCACAATTTTGACGACTCACGTAGAATTATTAGAAGCACCCTCAAACTCGATGACCCAAATCGGCGATGGGGTCCATGAACGGAACGTGACAAAAATATCCTTACCATAACCTGGATATTACTTTGGAGGGTCCGAAATTATACACCGGCTGGTTCGGATTTAAACGGGTTCTCACTTACCGTCCGTTATCCATTTAGATATTTCATAAATGCGGGGACCTGTTTCTTTAACAATAATTGTGACCATCCTTCTTTAACGATTTCTAATAAAGGTAACGTTGCCCGCGATTGGACATGTGCCCGGTTGGCGACAGGCTTGCCACCTATTACATTGTGGAACTTAGTATCTTCGGCTAGTCGTGGGTGTCCTGGTTGTGCATCTGCCTACCGTTTCGAGGATATGGACGTGAATATACTTTAATGATTAGAAACTGATATTTATATTTATCACTGTAAATAACTTACCTACACTCGACAGTTAAAATAATTACATCTTACATTCGTAAATATCTTCATGCCTAATCCCCGAAGAGGTAAGCAGAGGCAAAACCAAGGCACCCACGAGCCACGACTAGACGAAGACACTCACATTTATAATATTAATATTGGAGTTTTAATACTCTCGTATCGAGATATTATTATTTTACTTAAGAGTGTAATGTTAGAGTGCATGAGATCCCGGGTTCAATTCCCGGGTCGGGCATCAAAAAGAGATAGTGGTTTTTTCCAATTTTCTAACAAAAAAATGTTGCTCGGGATTATCCAATGTGCCCGGTTGGCAATATGCTTGCCACCTATCACATTGAGGGACTTAGTTTCTTCGGCTAGTCGTGGCTGCCCTGGTTGTGCCTCTGCCTACCTCTAAGTGATACTTAAGATATAGTGTCTTTTTAGTGATGAATATATTTTGACTAGCTCTGGCCTCTTACGAGCTGCCTGGCAGAGAGGCAGATGGTGTATTCTACTCAGTGGACCTGGACTAATACGGGTAAAATGTTCAATCTCTTTTGTTTTTATTTCAGAAAAGATACCATGAACCCAAAATTAGTTTAGTATGAGCACAGCAGATCATCACCGCATTAAACTTATATCTAGATTTATTCATTCACTAGCTGCCCCTGCAAAATTCGTTCCACCCTTTCAGTTTGTATGAAAAAAAAATTAAATGTTGTTTCTCCCAGTTTCCTCGCAGGTTTATCCCTTTTCTTATCTTTAAAACCTTTCCTGGACTTAAACAAATAATTAAAAATCAAAATTAGCCAAATCGGTTCATCCGTACTCGAGTTTTAGCGACACTACCTAACATTTTTAACTACCTAAATTATAAATAAACATACAATACAAGTACAGGGAAACTAGTCTAAAACTTACATATACCAAATTTATTCATTCATTAGTTAGGAAAGAGCGATAGCAATATGTTTTACTACCCAAAATCATATATGTAATACAAGTATAGTTAAACTTATCTAAGACTAACATATTCCAGAATATACATTCATTATTCATAACATAGCAATCGCCATATATATTACTACCTTAATTATTATAAATAATACAACTTGTCCAAACTTACGTAAACAAAACTGACTAACGACGTAGCTCCTTTCTTGATTAATAGAAGTCAGAGAACGAAGTTTATCATTCAGGGGAGCAACAATTATCATCATCTTTGAAACTATTCAGCAATTACATACTTTTGTAACATTTGTCAGATTTATGTGTTTGGAAGGCAAATAAGCGGATCTCTTTATGAGTTACGGTACAAGTAAAATAATGTACATGGACTGTAGAAATCAAGGGTTATCAACGTATATGGCTAATAAAATATGCCATTTTAACCGATTTTAAATAAAGAAGGTTCTAAATTCGACTGTAAGTTTTTTAGTGTGTAACGCGGTTACTCCGTCAAAAGCCAACCAATTTTGATGGTCCTTTTTTAGAAATACAGATAGATCATCTAACTGGAGGTTTTAGAGGTAAGTATATTAATATTGCCTAATATTTTGACATTCAAATAAGTGATATTTTCGTTATTAAGCGTAATTCTAAAACTATCTACTAGTAAAATGTTGATACAATTTAAGTGGAACCATTTCGAAACCATTTGCTATCTTTCAGAAAAAGAGTTATGAAATCGCGCATTGGTACCAATGAAATAGCTTGAGTCGCTTTTTGCAGTTTTACAGCGCTTAATTATTCTTCTACGTGTATATGTTTGCAAATACTGAACCTTTACCATGATAGATTACGTTCGGTAAGTAACGAGTCGAAATCTTTTACAGAGACGGTAGCGAGTATAGTAAACTAGACAAGCCGCAAACTCGTGGTAAGGGCTCTGAAGTCAAACGTACAAATTAGGTGAGTGGTATAAATCCTAGTAACTTATCACAAATATTGCGACATAACCGAAATCCGATTCCTCGATTTCAGTGTCTCACTAAATAGGAATTAAACTACGTATTTTGAATATGCATTCTCAGTTTTCAGTCGCTAACATCAGAAATAAACAAAATAAAACTAATACAGTGAACTGTGTTATTATTAATTAGTAAATCAGCATAATCCGAGTCCAACTCTTTCATTAGGTCGCGATTTGATTATTCTTTTTTCAAGAGATAGAAAAGATTTCCGAAAGGGTCCCACATAAATTTATCAACATTCTACTAGTAGTTTTTAACCGACGAAAAAAGGAGGAGGTTCTCAATTCAATCCGTTTTTTTTTTGTACGTATGTATCGCGATTATTTCGGTATTTGTGTATGGATTTTCAAAATTGTTTTTTTAATTGAAAACCTATACTCCCGCGGTGGTCCCACTACAATTTAGTCCAGGTCTACATTAGCATTCATGAGAAAACTCAACTTCAAATTTGAAGTCGGTTTTTTGCAGTATTGCTGCATTTAAATTATTGTGTTACACTAGCATATATTTTTCACTTCAAAATCCACTAGTTGAATCATGATAAAATTAATATGGGAACACCTTAGAATTATGGCCTACCTTTCTAAAAAAGAACCAGTATTGCTCAAGTAATCGCGCAACAATAATACAAAAAAAACATATAGTCGAAGAAGGAGGAGGTTCTCACCTCTTATTGAGTCGGAAAAAAAATAACTTGGTACATAATGGAGTTTCAACAGGAGCCGACGTTCGGAAATATAAACTGTATTATTAGTTCAAAATGTCTCTCAAATGTCAATCTACAATAATAGAAAACTCTAACGTAGCTTTTCTATTACAATAAAATAAACAACAAAAACGATTTCTTTCTGGGAAAGGACGTGTGGAGGAAGTCAAAGGTTAGTCACTTGTGAAGCAGATGAAGGTAGTGAGGAGAGAATAACAAACGACCCTAAAAGGCCCTTTACGAGGGAAAACTTTTTACAAACATATCACATTTTTTAAGAAAGATATAGTATGTTACACCTCGAGGGCAAAAACTTAGTCTCAGATCACAGGTTTTCATCAGGCAATTCATCAGGACAAATGTGTGATCTGAGATTTTCTTTTTTACTGCCTAAGATATTTGCGCAATTTCGCTGCCTGACAGAACGTATTTATTTTTCATTTTTATGATATTGGAAGACAAACAAGCTGACGGATTTCCTGATGGTAAGAAATATACGCTGCCTAAAGACACCAAAGATGGTAATGGTGCGTTGCCAACCTGAGGCCGGGACCTCTTGGCAACCACTTACCAATTTTAGCATCTTGAGATGATGTGTATTTGTAATTATCGAAATATCCATTTGTATGTCTGTCTTTCTGCCAAATTAACCATGCACGCGACTTTTTCTGCGTAAAATTTAACAAAAAAGTTTTTTAGTTTCTTATGTTAATTTAGATTTTTTCTAAAATTTACGTAGCCCAAGTTACTTCGTATTACATAAGCTACCTGCTAGTGAAAGTCACGTCAACTTAGATCGAGCTATTCCAGAGATAAGCAGGACCAAACAGATAAACAGACAAATAAAACTGTAAAATACATGTACAATTTACATTCATATTATGCATGTAGAGAAAAGCGATTATTTTAATATCACACACAGACACTCCAATTATATTAATTTGTATATACAGATAGATTTCCCCAATTAACATTTAAATTTAATTATATAATGAGTTTGAACTTTTTCTTATAACTACCCAAATAAATCTCCTTTTGTTAAGTTGATTCAAAATAAAGAAGGGTTAATTTGTTGAAAGCGGGCCCTTTGTTGTACTTTAATGAAACACTAACAAGGTAGGCATACAATGAACCCTCATTTTTGATATTCCACGGAGATCCAAATTAGGAAACAATTTGGTTGCGTTTTCAAAAAGTTTGTAAGTTACGTTAACATTTTTGTGGGAAACGTTTTAAATTCACTTTTTATGTCACCATAAATTATTAAGCCGGTAAAAGCCGTAGTAGGGCGTGACGCAGTGAGGAAAGTTAGAACATTATCTTGTGTTACCATGCACAATTTTCAACCAACTTCCCAAAACAGGACAAAGTTCTCAATTCGTTTGTATTTTTAATTGATTTCAAAATTAGGAGTTTATTAAATTGACTGTATGTTTTTTGTGTTAGTTACGACATTACTCGGCCAATAAATAAGTGTCACACTTAAATCTTGATTTCATGCAAATTGGAAATGAAATTCGAATATGTCATTGTAGGTTTTAGTTTAGTTTAGTTTCAAAGAAATTCAACGAATGCAATAAAAAAATAATTATTATTTATTAGTAACTAACATGACACCTAAAATACTAAGAGTACCTCAAACGACATATCCGATTCCCATTTCCAATATTGCAAGAATCGAGTTTCAAAAGTAATCCTACAGATCTTGATTATTCGTATTGGAAAGATACGTCGACATCGTGTCGAGGAAACATGGAAATGTATTCAATATTGAGTATAACTTAGAAAGCACTGGTCAGATAGTGATCAAATTTGTATGGGAACACCTCCGTATCACGAGCTCTCTTTTAGATGAAATGGGAGTCGAGTTTTTGCAGTTTTATATGTCCTATTTTGTGTCTGTTCTACCATTAGCATTATATCTACAAGGAAGTCTGTTGTTTGATTGCCTTTTAATTACATTCAAAAGAGTGTTGAACAAAGATGTGTTAATATAATAGATAAGAAGTCTACGACAGTGAAGCAGTCCCTGGGTAAATAAATAATTAAATATTCCTGGACAAGTCACACAAATTGAATCTAACCCCAAAGTAAGCATATTATATGCTGGTGTTATGGGTGTTAGTCAACGATACTAATACATATAATTACTTAAATAGATACCATTACAAAGTTACCAAACACCCAGATCCAGAAATGCAGATATCTAAATGTTCATCACATGAATGCCTGCCCCCTCGGGAATCGAACCCAAGCCTCGCGGTTGGCCGATGTAGTTAGGCGTGTACGCTAGCCACTCGACCAACGAGGCGGTCAAAAATTTATTTATGTTATAAAAATTGTTTGTTGTAATAGTAATTTATCATCTAATAAATAGTAAAACAATGTTGTAAATAGTAGTTAAATAACTAAAGTAATTAAATTTATAAATACCTTTTTAAATATTTGCACACCACAAATTGGTAGAATATGTTGTAATGCCTAGATAATTTTGTAACATCTTTTTAACACTCATATTCCGGAAATAAATATTTTTTTCATTTTCGTTTAATTACGCAAAAATAAATGATTATTTTTACAGAGAAGAAGAGTTCACACGTGTAAACGTTTTCAAATTTTTGTTAAGTCATTTAATTTTGAGGGATTCAAAAAAAATATGAAAACCATTCCCAATTTTGACGCAGTTGTTAACAAAAAATAAAGTTCATAGAGTCGAGACTTAACAGTGCGCGCTATCGCATTTTTTGTTAAGTTGAAATTTATATAAAATTATCATTGTATATATAGATAAAATTGTATATATATATAAAAAATATTATTAACTTACACTTCCAAAAAAATTTAACTCGTCAGTATTTACTTAGTTTCAGAAATTCGAACATTTTATTTACATACATTTCATTGTTAAACTACAATCCATTTAATTTAATGAATTGATGAATTTTATCCCATGTTGGTCCGGGCTCCTTTGTAGAATAGACCATCATACTTCCTTGCCAGGCTGCTTGTAAAAGGCGAGCATTGACGTGTTCCGGTTTGGAGGGTAAGGTAGCTAGCACACTTACTTTTGCTCGAGGCCTAACATCCTTGCCTCAGGTTGGTAAAGCACCATTACCACCTTTGGTGTCTCTAGTGGTTTGCCCTCCAATATCATAAGAAATAGCTTTTCTATTTGTATGAATACCCTGTACATGTATTTCGATGTAGTAGTATCGTTGACCTATATCACAAGCAAACTGAATGTTTATATTAAGACGTGACCAATTCCTGTAATATGTCCAGGGATATAATAAATGAGATATATCCAGACAAAGTAAACGAACTGATCTTACCCCAACATAAGCAAACTATATGCTGGTGATATGGTTGTTAGTTAAGTATATTAATACAATTAAATACATATATGATTAATAAATTTAATACAACTCAGTTTTACAGGTACATAAGTTTAAAATACAATGGCCTAGTCATTAAAGGAAGCAAACACGAGTTTGAAAAATGATGGGTTGTGCTAATGAGGTACGACCTAGATTCTTCTCCTAACCTCTCGATGAACGAAGACGGTGAATCTTATAGTCAAAAAACTTAAAGGCAAATTAAATCTTTCTATTTCGAAACATTTTTAAAGATTTTCACGGCGTTACACGTTAGGAAATGACTAGAATATATAATTATATAGAATATATTATAATCTCGCCAGCTCTTGACAGAAAAATGAGTATTACTTAGGGTCTATGTAAAAAGTAGGGCCTAAGTAATACTCATTTTTCTGTCTATCTAACAGACCGAGAGACTTATCTACTTTGGTATAAAATTTATAACTTAGGTAATTTTAAACACTACGCTATGGAATAATATTTGCAAGCAAACTAAAAGTTCTTGATTCCAACTACCCAATTAATGTAAAACTACTGTACATCCACTGAAAACTACTGAAAACAACTATCGATATTTCAGCTCCAAAACAAACAACTCTCGTCTAGTTCAAAAATCAAATCAAACCAAAGTTTGTAGCTCTAACTTTCACAATCTCCGGCCACTAACTTGTTGTAACTTGAGAGGATTTTAACTTTTGAATTTTTCCTATTTGAGAACTGACATTTATATAAATTTTATATATTATATTATTTTTATTTAATTAAATCCCTGGACATATTACAGGAATTGGTCACGTCTTAATATAAACATTCAGTTAAGGTTACCTTACCCTCCAAATCGGAACACGTCAATGCTCGCCTTTTACAAGCACCCTGGCAAGGAAGGATGATGGTCTGTCTATTCTACAAAGGAGCCCGGACTAACACGGGATAAAATTCATCAATTCATTAAATTAAATGAATTGTAGTTTAACAATAATAGTAGGGGAGCCCGCGATGCGAAATGTGTAGTAACTCCAGCGTTATTGGGACCCTTTGCACTTTGTCGATTAAATAGTGGAGAGTAAAAAAGGTCATGTAAAGTTTTTCTTTTTAGCGGTGCGTTAAGTGTCTAGAAGCTAAAATAGCAATTCCAGTCACTTGATCATAGCCGATGTCATCAGATATTAATAATATATATGTCTAATGTGTCTCCGATGACAGAAAGATGCCAATCAGACAGATTGCTGTAATGGACAATTAACACATATAACTTGGTTTTTGAAAGTTTCGAACGTACTCCCGTACGTCTTGTCCAAATCATTAGAAAATTCAAACCTGAACTTATTGGCATGCAATAAGCTCATCGTACTTTAATCTGACATGCGCGAGTATATTTTCAAGCCAAAAAACTTAGACAGACAACCCTACATGCACGTCTCTATGTATAGATTTGATACATAATGGAGGTGTTCAACAATGGTACAGGGTATCTCCCATATCTTAATCTGACGCGCCTGAGTGAGTCCAAAAATCCCCTCTTGGGCTCCCCTACTATATAATGTATGTGAATAAAATGTTCGAATTTCTGAAACTGACGAGTTAATTTTTTTTGGAAGTGTAAGTTAATAATATTTTATATATATACAATAATAAATTTATATAAATTTCAACTTAACAAAAAATGCGATAGCGCGCACTGTTTTAAGTCTCAACTCTATGAACTTTATTTTTTGTTAACAACTGCGTCAAAATTGGGAATGGCTTTCATATTTTTTTTTAAATCCCTGAAAAATTAAAAGACAACAAAAATTTGAAAATGTGTACACGTGTGAACTCTTCTTCTCTGTAAAAATCATTTATTTTTGCGTAATTAAATGAAAATGAAAAAAATATTTATTTCCGGAATATGAGTGTTAAAAAGATGTTACAAAATTATCTAGGCATTACAACATATTCTACCAATTTGTGGTGTGCAAATATTTAAAAAGGTATTTATAAATTTAATTACTTTAGTTATTTAACTACTATTTACAACATTGTTTTACTATTTATTAGATAATAAATTACTATTACAACAAACAATTTTTGTAACATAAATACAATTTTGACCGCCTCGTTGGTCGAGTGGCTAGCGTACACGCCTAACTACATCGGCCAACTGCGGGGCTTGGGCTCGATTCCCGAGGGGGGCAGGCATTTATGTGATGAACATTTCGATATTTGCATTTCTGGATCTGGGTGTTTGTTACCTTTATAATGGTATCTATTTAAGTAATTATATGTATTAGTATCGTTGACTAACACCCATAACACAAGCATATAATATGCTTATTTTGGGGTTAGATTCAATTTGTGTGACTTGTCCAGGAATATTTAATTATTTATCTACCGTACCGTTCCCAGGGACTGCTTCACTGTCGTAGACTTCTTGTCTATTATATTAACACATCTTTGTTCAACACTCTTTTGAATGTAATTAAAAGGCAAACAAACAACAGACTTGCTTGTAGATATAATACTAATGGTAGAACAGACACAAAATAGGACATATAAAACTGCAAAAAATCGACTCCCATTTCATCTAAAAGGGAGCTCGTGATACGGAGGTGTTCCCATACAAATTTGATCACTATCTGA
>NJDC01000099.1:182205-197498 GCA_002245475.1 Calephelis virginiensis
GGGTGTTTGTTAACTTTATAATGGTATCTATTTAAGTAATTATATGTATTAGTATCGTTGACTAACACCCATAACACAAGCATATAATATGCTTATTTTGGGGTTAGATTCAATTTGTTTGACTTGTCTAGGAATATTTAACTATTTATTTACCGTACCGTTCCCAGGGACTGCTTCACTGTCGTAGACTTCTTGTCTATTATATTAACACATCTTTGTTCAACACTCTTTTGAATGTAATTAAAAGGCAAACAAACAACAGACTTGCTTGTAGATATAATGCTAATGGTAGAACAGACACAAAATAGGACATATAAAACTGCAAAAACTCGACTCCCATTTCATCTAAAAGGGAGCTCGTGATACGGAGGTGTTCCCATACAATTTGATCACTATCTGACCAGTGCTTTCTAAGTTATACTCAATATTGAATACATTTCCATGTTTCCTCGACACGATGTCGACGTATCTTTCCAATACGAATAATCAAGATCTGTAGGATTACTTTTAAAACTCGATTCTTGCAATAGTGGAAATGGGAATCGGATATGTCGTTTGAGGTTTTCTTAGTATTTTAGGTGTCATGTTAGTTACTAATAAATAATAATAATTTTTTTATCGCATTCGTTGAATTTCTTTGAAACTAAACTAAACTAAAACCTACAATGACATATTCGAATCTCATTTCCAATTTGCATGAAATCGAGATTTAAGTGTAACACTTATTTATTGGCCGAGTAATGTCGTAACTAACACAAAAAACATGCAGTCAATTTAATAAACTCCTAATTTTGAAATCGATTAAAAATAGAAACGAATTGAGAACTTTGTCCTGTTTTTGGAAGTTGGTTGAAAATTGTGCATGGTAACACAAGATAATGTTCTAACTTTCCTCACTGCGTCACGCCCTACTACGGCTTTTACCGGCTTAATAATTTATGGTGACATAAAAAGTGAATTTAAAACGTTTCCCACAAAAATGTTAACGTAACTTACAAGCTTTTTGAAAACGCAACCAAATTGTTTCTTAATTTGGATCTCGGTGGAATATCAAAAATGAGGGTTCATTGTATGCCTACCTTGTTAGTGTTTCATTAAAGTACAACAAAGGGCCCGCTTTCAACAAAATAACCCTTCTTTATTTTGAATCAACTTAACAAAAGGAGATTTATTTGGGTAGTTATAAGAAAAACTTCAAACTCATTATGTAATTAAATTTAAATGTTAATTGGGGAAACCTGTAAACTGTATATACAAATTAATAAAATTGGAATGTCTGTGTGTGATATTAAAATAATCGCTTTTCTCTACATGCATAATATGAATGTATAAATATACGGTACATGAATGTACACTGTACATGTATTTTACAGTTTTATTTGTCTGTCTATCTGTTTGGTCCTGCTTATCTCTGAAATAGCTCGATCTAAGTTGGCGTGACTTTCACTAGCAGGTAGCTTATGTAATACGAAGTAACTTGGGCTACGTTTATTTTAGAAAAAATCTAAATTAACATAACAAACTGAAAATTTTTTTTGTTAAATTTTACGCAGAGGAAGTCACGTGCACGGTTAATTAGGCAGAAAGACAGACATACAAATGGACATTTCGATAATTACAAATACACTTCACCTCAAGATGCTAAAAGTGGTAAGTGGTTGCCAATACAAAGCCGGGTAATTAAGCCTTTCAGGAGCAAGTTTGCCGGCTTCATGACCGTGGCGAACACTGACACAGCATTGTATACAGGGTCCTTCCTAAATAGCCATCGCCATAACGTCAGTGCTTGCAGTTGACGTGTTCCGGTTGGGAGGATTAGGAAGCCGGTAAACTTATTTTTGCTCGAGGTCAAACATCCCAGCCTCAGGTTGGCAACGCACCATTACCATCTTTGGTGTCTTTAGGCAGCGTATATTTCTTACCATCAGGAAATCCGTCAGCTTGTTTGTCTTCCAATATCATAAAAATGAAAAATAAATACGTTCTGTCAGGCTGCAAAATTGCGCACACATCTTAGGCAGTAAAAACGAAAATCTCAGATCACACATTTGTCCTGATGAATTGCCTGATGAAAGCCTGTGATCTGAGAATTGATTGAAATTGAAATACTTTTCATCTTAATACAAGATGATCCAAGATTATGGTGAAGTATCCGTTTCCTTTCGCATTTAGAATATTAGCAAAGATTAGTGGTCGCGCCGTACTCGAAACTGGTTTATTGTTTTTGTTGTCTTTAAAATTGAGTACCTTAGCGAATAACATCTGTTATAATCTCTTCTGTATTCAAATACAGACTTCAACAATAAGTTGTTTCTTTACGCTGAACTACCCAGTGTAATGAACCCAAACATGTCTAATAAAAGGAAAGGGAAAAGGTAAGTTACAAAGTCTATAGGTAAATAAGAAGCCTATTTAGTCTTGGTTTAAATATTTTGAAAGAAAAGAAAGAAAAAATATTTATTTGCGGAATATGAGTGTTACAAAGATGTCACAAAATTATTTAAGCGTTCCTACATATTCTACCAACTTGTGGTGTGCAAATATTTTAATAGGTTTTTAATTATTTATTCACGATTTACTATTTACACACTGTTTTTTGTTTGTTTTGAGATTACATGATTATTAATACACTCAATTTTTAGAATGTAAATTAATTTATCCCTATCTACCGTAAACTACCACCGTTTCCAAACCTAGCCAGACAGGAGAAGAAACGGCGAAACAAACTCCTATTTAAAGGTAGATAAGCCCTTTATAGTACGAACAATATACCAACAGCTGTTAATTTTTTTTACGTGTAGGATGAATACGAACGTAAAATTTGGCGATAACATACAGTAGTTTCTTTGTAGAACAAAACTAGTGTTGACTGCAAATTTTTCTCATACCTCAATAAAGAAGTTTCATTAAAATACCTGTCTTGCAATATTAACGAAAATATCAATCAATATCTCTAAAAAGTCCGAAGTAACATATTATATCAAAGTACTGTTAGCATTTTAAAAGTTAGTAAAAATGCTGGCCATAATCCGACCATGTTGTCCAGAGAAACGAGTCACTGTATTGGCTAGTACATCTATACTACTCTACAGTTTTATTTATCTGTTTGGCATAATGATGCTTGAAATCCAAGATCTCAGATCTACTTTAACTTTGTTTAAAATACTACTTAACCCTGAAAACAGTTATTAGCAGTCATTATCTCCTTTACCATGAGATTTCATTCAGTAATTTACGTAGCTTTCTATCTATAGTCTAAAAATTTTAGTTCCCTCAGTTACCAGTGGAGGCGTTTGGCAAAGATTTCACCCAAATTAACTATAATATTAAAATAAAGGTGGCCGTGGCACATACGAATCTCTGAAGGTACCTATATATCAGAAAAAAAAATTACGATATTGGAAGCCAAATAAGTAGATAAACTGAAGTAGATCTTAAGACATAGTAAACAAGTTTAAACTTTTAGATAAATGCGCTTTCTCCTAACTATATCCTGTAAATTAATATTAGGAATAATTTGTATATTCCTACTAATATTACAAATAAATAAATAAATATCCCTGGAAAGGTCACAAAAATTGAATATAACCCCAAAGTAAGCATTCATATGCTTGTGTTATAGGTGTTAGTCAACGATACTAATACATAGAAATACCTAAATAGATACCAGAGTATATTTAATAAACACCCAGAACAGGAAATGCATACATCTAAATGTTTATCACACAAATGCCTGCCTCCGTCGGGAATCGAACCCGAGCCTTGCGGTTGGTCGATGTAGTTGGCGTTTACGCTAGCCACTCGACCAACGAGGCGGTCATGTAAGTTTCTTTGATACACTTTCACGAGAAAACTACATACATCAGGATAAAACTTTTTACGCACATTCTAGGAGGTATTAAAAGTAACATAGAATATTTTTAAAGACTTAAACGCGAGCGAAGCCACGGGTAAAAGCTAATTCTATATAAATAGGAGGCATGGAGAGGACTACGCTTGGCGCTTCTCTAAAAGACAGGTAACCGACAGGCAGGCAGTTATCCGGCAGGTAACCCAAGTCGTCGACATACGGCCTATATTATCATACACGAGCTTCCGCCCGCGACTTAGCCTTCCTCGTTAAATGGGCTATCTAACACTAAAAGAATTTTTCAAATCGGACCAGTAGTTCCTGAGATTAGTGCGTTCAAACAAACAAACTCTTCAGCTTTATAATATTAGTATAGATATAAATATACGAGTAGTTCTGGAGTTTTGTTGCTAAGATAATTTTGGTAATTATTGAAAAACCGGTTACATGACACTGATCTAAAATAAGTATCACGATCTTTTATCTTAGATAAGTTATTAATATTGACCGATAGGCTAACACATTACAAAGATCAACAATATGGACACTAACTAAAAATATACCAACCACTTACAAAAATATGCGCATCGACACGGACGCGGATTCATGGGGGATGTTCAATTAGTGGGCAGTTGTGGGCTGATTGATAATTATGATATAAATAGTGAATGATTGCATACTGACTAGGTATGGAAATTGCAGCAGTTCAAGGTAAAGTACGTCCTGGTTGCCGGGGAGTTTGTTTGGCCGTTTTTTCTCCTAACTAGCTAGGTTTGGAAACTATTCACATTTTTAAAAATTATTTAATATTAAAACACAATCTACATATAATAAATTAGTGTTATTTATAGCTCAAGAGCAGCTAAACTGATTTGGCTGAAAATTGAAGGGCAGGTAATATAGAACCAGAATACGGACATAGAATACTTTCATCCCGTTATACTGCTAGGATTAAACAGAAAAAAAAACGTACAAACTGATTGGGTAGCACGAAGTTCGCCGGATAAATTCCGGTTTTGCATAAATTTAAAACATTTGCACACCACAATATGGTGAATGTATTAGTATAAACAAACATTTTTTTATCAACTTCCAAGACACATATTTTGCAAATAAATATATATAATAATACTAAAACTGTTATTAGACGTGTTTAGGTTATAATTCATTATCATGTTATTTCCTATAGAAAACCCCATTCAATTTATAAAATCACAACACGAGCAACGGTATTTTTTTATTAGAAAATTGGAAAAACTCAATTTCCTTTTTGTGGCCCGACCCGGGATTCGAACCCGGGACCTCAGGCAAATAAACTGAGGACCACAGAGGCGATAAACTGTTATTTGAATAAAACATTTTTTTACTAGGTGGTAGAGTTTAGCAGCGACTCACCCGGATTGGTACCACCGCCTTACCTATTCCTGCCGCCATAACGTCATGACGTGTTCCGGTTCGGAGGGTAAGGGAGCCGGTAAACTTACTTTTGCTCAAGGCCTAACATCCCGGCATCAGGTTGGCAACGCACCATTACCACCTTTGGTGTCTCTAGGCGGCGTGAATTTCTTACCATTAGGAAATCCGTCTGCTTGTTTGCCTTCCAATATCATAAAAAAATAGTATTACGATTAAGATTTTTTTTATCGGTACCTATCCTCTGAATTATGGATTACTTGCATTCGAAATTCCATTATAATCGGTGCAGTAATTTTTGTAGAAATAATAAAAAGTATAAATTTCATTGCAAAAAAATTTGGTCCAAATCGTATTGCACATACCTATTGTAATTTCCCATTATAGAACAATAATACAACAATTAAATTAAATCGAATTAGGAAATAATGCAATATACTCGTGGTCAGATCTATCTCAATAAAAATGTAATGTGTATACCTTTTACCCTGTTTAACTGCGAGAAAATCAGGAAAAACAACAATTTTATTTTTCCTACACAAAGTAGGTGGGTGGAACGAAGTTTGCCGGAACAGCCTTTATTATATAATTTAATATATGTAAATGTAAACATCATATTTCTGACAAATGTCCTAACTTTTCACGAATTACGAATGTATTTCGCTTTCAAGTAATTTTAATTGGCTTATTTGAGAAGATTAAATTAACTTCAAAGAATAAAACTCTTGCATTTCATTGTTTTTATGTATTTTTAACATTATATGTTTTTTGAAATAAAACAATAACTGGGGCTAAGTATTGTCAATTATTACTTACATTGTCTGAGATATTTTTATGGAAATGAACTCTTTGAAGAATAAAACCACTGAATATTGTTGCCTCATTGTTATGTGCTAATGTTCGTTTCCCCGGCCGGTATATCTTCAAGTTAGTTCACATTATCTAGGGTAGTAGGCTGTGAGTAAAACCTTTTTTTTATATTTTTATACATTCACAAAATGCTTAGGGTTGTTCAAACTATACAAACTTATCTTTAAGCCAAGTCTCTTGCTGGGTAGGCGTAAGGTAACAAGAAATATCAACACGCACAACATTAAAAAAATATTAATAGAATAACATATTAAAAATCTTACCAATTTAATAAAAACATAAAGGCAAACTGTAAGGCATCGTTATTAATAAACTGCATCTGTCATTTTTTATTTGATAAAAAAACATTATAAATTAAAATATTATGTAGCTAAAGTAGAATATTTAAACAATTCAACCTAAATATCAAATAAGCCTAAATTCTTCTTGATCCTGACAAAGCTACCAGTGATGATTATTAAATGGTTTGTACAGTTACACATAGAATATAATATGTAACATCTTTTGGGCCAATCGGTTTTTTATCATAAATAAATATTCCCGGAAAAACTATACAAATTAATTCAACCCAAAGGAAAGAAAATTATATGCTTGTATTATAAGTGTTTGACAACGGTACTTATACATAGAAATACTTAAATAGTACAAATTTATAAACAGCGAGATCCAGGTAAAGTTTGCGCGATACTTATTATATTACAAAATACTAAACCTACCAATATAATATCGTCACGCCAATTTATAAAACATTACTGTCTAGGTACTGCAAAAAAAATTGGACGCCTTTTACACACTGTCTAAAATTAACCAATAACATGCTGCAGTGGATGACGTGGCAGCATGTCATTGGTTGTGAATTCAATTTTAGGCAGAGTTTAGTTAAACATACGTCTGTTTAGTTAGGCGGCAAATTTCTGAGTAGCTATTAGTTTTTACTATTCGTATGTCAAAATGTAATGCTATAAAAACAAATCGAGTTTTGTTTTATACTAGCTTGTAAACATGCTCTTTATGGTTTGTAGTCGATCCTTGACATAAAATCATACAGAACGTTGGTACGGCAGTAAATGGGCAATAAATAACTGCCAATGGGCAATAGACGTTACGCAATAAAAGCAAAACCAGCGATGTAATGGACAATCAGCGCAACACTAATTTTTTATGCAGCCTTTTCCTTATCTATAATTGTGTCACTTTTTTACTTTTTTTAGGATTATCATATTTTCTGCCTTTTTAACATTTTCAGGAAGTATTGTCTTTCATTCTTCATTCTACCATTTCTTTTAATGTTAATTTTAAAATGGGAAAGCAGTGAAGCTTTCCGTATTTAATCAGGCGTATCAAGGAAGGTTTAACCACAAAGGTTAAAGACTAATCATATGTTGGCATTTTTGTAACTTATGTACCTAATTGAATTTTTAAGTGTGTTAAACCAATACCATTCTGACCCCTGGACTATTTTCAGCGGTCCGGCATTGGACTTGACTACTTGAGATCTCGGGATCGAAACCTGGGCTGGGTAACAGAAAAACCGGGCGCGTGTACTTATGCATGCACGTGAGAAGTAATAGTTGATTAAAGACTTACAAAAAAAAATTAAAATATTCTATAACAAAAACATATAAATCGCTCTTAAATGAAACTAAAACATATGTGTGAATGTACAAACATGTTTCTAAAGCCTGCAACTTCATGATACCTACTACTTTTGACTTCAGCTAGACTTAGGTGCCCTGGTTATGCCTCTATGAGGATTTGGGCGTGAAGGTAAATTTTTTTAACCAAATACTTGCGTACAATATTATTACTGTGCCAATCTTTTTTTCTGGAAACGTATCACATAATGACTAGTCCTCTTTTATCCTATTAATATTATAAATGCGAAAGTTTGTAAGTATATGGATGTATGGATGTTTGTTACTCTTTCACGCTCGAATGGCTGAACGGATTTGTCTGAAATTTGGAAGACAGATAGATTGTGACCTGGATTAACATATAGGCTATTTTTAATCCCGATCGCACACCGGGTTTCTGTGAAAACGCAGGCGAAGCCGCAGGTAGTAGCTAGTTTGAAATAATTCACGCAAGTGAAAAAGGCACAGGGTATGTGGTGGATTTGTCAGAAATTAAAAACAACCAAAAAATTCAATAAAGTTGTTAAATAATGTGTTTAGTAATTAATTTTCAACAATAATTGAACCCAACGAACTTTGCGATTTATCAATCATTAACAATTAGCCAACGTTATATTTCGATCTATAAAAGCGGTGCAATGTGCGACTACAAATCACTTACGGGCAGTCCTAAGCAAACGACCTACTCGTACTTAGGGCGTTCGTGCACTGCAGGGATTCTACTTTCGGGCAGTGCAATTTTTTACGGCCTTATGCGGCACACCATATAATATGCAATTTGTGCACTATACGTAATTTCATTGTATGCCATTTTGTTTTACCCCATTCCGGGTGTTTTTTTTTTTTTCAGTCGAAGATGATAGCAATAAAAGCATTGTGCACAAGTGCTGCATCTATGATCAGTTTTCTTCATAATCGGATGCGGGGGAGGCGTTACTTTCCTTAACTTCTCTCCACTCTCAACTTTTTATTTTTTTAAATGTCTATATAAAACGACCTTTCACTTTTGAGTAATAAAAATTAACTTAATTTTGTCTTCTACACTTTTGGATTTCGAGTAATAAAGCAAACCATTGTCGATGTTCCAAGTAAACTAAAAATACGAAAGCGCGCCGTGTAGTTTTAAATAGCTGATTAATAAATAAATACTACATTACAGAATACATTACAGTGCTGAGGTGCAGAAGACTCACTTTGAATGAATGAATGAATACACTTTATTATGCACCAAAATTTACAAAATAATACACACTCTTGCACTTATAATAATATTTAACTTAGGTGCACAAAGGCGGTCTTATCGCTTCAGAGCGATCTCTGACAGACAGCCTTAATTTATCTTTACATCTCTTTCATACAAACGCAATGAAAGAAACATAAGACTTTAGTTAACTGTATAGACTATAACGACTTGACGTCATTTATAGCTGTCCCAACTTGATTTACATTCCTGTTAGTATTATTTTATTGTTTCTGAATAACCTACTTTTATTGTATTTGAATTGGAATCAAAAAAATCTGATAGTAGGAAATACATTCTTAAATTTACTTTATACACGCAACGCAGCCTCGTTGTCTCGTGTCTGTCGATAGCCTTCCGCCTTAAAGACGATGACGTCCGCCGCCTAAATTTGCCTATGCACATGCCGATCCGAGCAAAGGTTGCCAAGTACACAAGTTAGTCATTCGTTTTTTTTTCATGCCATATCGGATCATAAAAGTCAGATTGCCGGATCGTAATTTTACCTATAGTGTAGAAACACCCTTAGAATGCTTTTCTGCCTATGCAAAACGTACGTCGATTGCATTAAACCAGCTGCTAGTGATGTGCTATTTATGGTTGTAGTGGTTTTATATCTTCATGGTTGAAATATCCGGGCATTAAATCACACAACACGTAACACACTGTAATTGGCAATAATAAAAATAATGGTGATGATAACAAAAATCATTTACTTTGAAATCAATTTCTATCGGGCTTATCCTATTACTATAAAAAGGTATGAGTAACTCTTAGTGCTAGCCTACATAAATATTACTTGGTTTTAGAGCTTTATTTTTTTTTACTATCTTTACTTATAATAAATCCGTACAAGAGTATTTTGTACATTGAAAACGGGTGCAGGCGATTCTCGTATTTTTAGATTTTATGTCTGTCTGTATCCCGAACGCGATTCACGCCAAATCTACTTTACCGGTTGTAACTAGTTTTAGCAGGAATGTACTTTATAATCCTACCGAAGCCTATAAAAAATTAATGTTCTAAGGTCCTAGTAGAAGCACTCGCTGTTCAAAGTTTCAATACAAATAATTTACTGAGACGCTAGCGAGTATAGCACACCCTATACTCATGTAAGGCTTTCGATATTATTGGTCATTAAATTTTAGCAAATATGGAATATTAAAAATGCTATTTTTAATTTATTTGTTTTTTTTTAAATTTTAGGATTTCTATTAAATAACATTTATTTATTTCTTATCTACTTACATATATAAAAATGAATCCCAATCTCGCATGGTGATCGCATCACGGCTAACAGGTGGGTCAATTTTGTCAAAATATCTTATTTGTTGTGTTAGTTATGTTTTGGAGAAAAAGAACTTTCTCATAAAAATAAACCGGAAAAATAGGAGAAAGTTAGTGGCTTTTATTGTCAAGCGATACGAAGTTCGCAGGGTCGGCTAGTTATTAGGTGCACTTAATGATACATTTCTTTCAGTACTTACATTACCTAACAGTCAACCCAAAATCAGAATATCCAGGAACAATTTAAAAAAAAACAGAAGAGCCTTAAATATCCCTAATACGCGAAAAAGGAAAGCAAAAATTACTTATTTTTATAGAACAATAGATGTACAAACACAAAAAATTAATTCAATGAAATGACGATATTCCTGAATAATACATTATTCTCAAAAGCGAATTTCAAGATATATGTAAATTACATGTCGTTCTTAACATTCTTTAAGCAAGAGAAGTCGAGGCACGTAACGAATGTAAAACTAATTTGCAAGTTTTTGGGATAACTCTTACTTTTTATTGCTAATACTTTTTTTCTTATAAACAAGCAAACATAAAAGATCTGTGTTACATTGAAGTTATTCCATAACAAACATTGCAATAAGTCATAGGGTTGATTCTGAAAACAACACTTTATGTTTAAGAAATTCTTTGGACCTCAGGATGAAAGTCTGACATTTGACTTTAAATGTGAACTAGAATATTACTTCTCCGTGTGGACACATAGCACCAAGTATTACTATCCCTTTTGCGCATGCTGATCATCTGATGGCAAGCTCTTCTGATACAAGAAATTCCCGAGATCTAGAAAGACCAAGAATATTATAGGCACATTGCACATTGGGCCGAAAATTCTGGCAAATAGTTCCATTACATAGTCAAAGTGTTCGGCCCCTTTGGGAAACTCTACTGACTACCTTACCCATCGGCTACTTTACCCATACATTACCCAGATGTCAACAACTGTCATTGTAGTAGCATGATTAGGTAACTTGGTTAATTTATGCGCGCGCAAGTTATTCAATAGATCTCTGCCATCAGTAATCCTGTTGGTATTTGATTCTTTTAACTTACATCTCTGACGAGCTGCCAGGTTGACCGCCTCTTTGGTCGGGTGACTAGTGTACACGCCTTACTACACCGACTAACTGCAAGGCTCGGGTTCGATTCCGACGGGGGCAGGTCAGATTCCGGGTCTGGGTGTTTATTAAATTTATTATAATTATCTATTTACGTATACTAATAGTATAGTTGATTACATAACATAAGCATAATATAATTGCTTACGTTGGGGTTAGATTCAATTAATGTAACTTATCCAGAGTTATTTATTTAATTTATTTACATGGTCTATCTCATACGGACGACCCCGATAAGCACAGCACACACACACTTTTAAATTTGACCAAGTTTTAGATTTGGTCAAATTTAAACGGTAATTTAGTTTTTATTTCAATTTCAACATAATTTCGCAAAAGAACGAAATAAGTTTAATATGTGGACAAAACCAATAAAAACGACGTACTCGTAGATACACATATACAAAATCTGTATCAAACAGTTGAGTGAACAACGGGACGAAGAGTGTGACGTCATTAGAAATCATTCAATACTTATCAGACCGGAAACACCACAACACTGTTTCCCTTTTATCCCAACAATCATTTCGCACAAGTCGAGGAATATCTTTACATACCATTAGACAGGATATTGCCCGCGGATACACTCGTGAAACAAATTCAAATTCAAATTCAAAATAGCTTTTATTACGTAGATCCATATACAGATTCTTGTAACGCGTCTATATAATTCTAAAAACTACCACCGGATCGGAACGCGGCCACTCACTGAGAAGATCCGGCGAAAGAAACTCAGCGGGCTTGTCTTTTTTCTTATAAATCTAATTTACAAAAGGTTATTACTTTCACAAATAATTTGCAGAGATTGGCATGAGGAGCAATTAATCCCAAGCATTTCTGTCTTCTAAATATTCTGAAATCTTATAATAACCCTTACCATACAACTTTATCTTAATACAAAGATATTTTAGTTAGTTCAGATATCGAGATAAAATGTAAAAGTAAATAAGTATCTTATCCCTGAAGAGGTAGGCAGAAAAACTACCAGGGCACCCACGACTAGCCGAAGATACTAAATCCCACATTGTAATAGGTGGCAAGCCTATCGCCAATCGAGCACGCATCTAATCCCGAGCAACGTTTTCTTTTTGTTGCCCAACCCGGAAATAGAAATGCAGTCAAGTCCAATACCTGAACCGCTAGACCACAAAAAGTGTGTATGAGTGATGTACATGCCCAGAAGTAAAAATTCAGAATTATAAAAAACTGTATAATATATTTTATCATGTCATTCGTATCCCGTCTTGATCCTTTACATTTTTTCATTATTATGACGCATTTTCATTTCGTCTAATTTCAGATGATTAAATGATTCTAAAGAAATTTTAGTTCAAAATACCTAAAGCTATTTTAACCTCCATAACCCCAATAACGTAATCAGAAGTACAAAATCAGAGCATTTACGACTAGCCAAAAACACTAGTTTTATTAGAAAATAGTTTTTGAAATTGAAATTTTTGTTGCCCGACCTTGGGATCAAACCCGAGACCTCATGGAGTCAAGTCTTACACCATAATCTAATCTAGATCACTAACACGATAAGGCACATTTCTAAAAATTCTCTTCACTTCCAATATATAAGGCAACAAGCATAAAGATTTCCTGATGGTAATAAAATATTTATTTTCTGTACCAAATATGGAATTGATGCGTTGCTTATCAAAGGTGAGTTTACGGGCATCCCTGACCTTCAGACACGAATGGAACAGTAGCTAGTCGGTGGCAGGAATATTAATACTGTGGTAGAGTCGTCAAAATATTCTATAATATCGCAAAATGTACGAACACACGCCAAGCAGGCAGAGAATATTGAGTGCCAAATATCACGATACTTGCCGACAGACCTAGACCTTTCTCCACATTCCTTACTATATTCACGCAAATACGATGATTTCGGAGAACCTTGACACCACCCTCAGATAAAACTCGAGTGATTTGATCATGGAATGTCAACCTAGGCAATACCATCTTTACCATAAGGGCATACGGGGCCAGTGCCCAGGGCCTTATACTTAGAGGGCCCCGAAGGATCGACCATGTCACTCACTTTTAACCATAAAATATGTTGATTGGGTGCATTACGTTTTTCTCTTTACCCTAACTCGGGAGCGTTCAATTTTGCAGCTAAAAACGACTAAGTAATTTGTCAATAATTATGAGCTTAGAATGAAAAAAAAATTTATGATTTAATAGAAGATTTTGCTCAACAGAAATCACGAAAGAAATTATTATCGAAATCGTAAAAAACAGCAGCATACTAATATTATTGAAATACTTACTATAATATGTCGCCTCTGTGGTCTAGCGGTCCGGGTGTTGGACTTGACTGCATGAGGTCCTGGGTTCGAATCCCGGGTCGGCCAACATAAAGAAAATTGGATTTTTCCAAAAAAAATGTTTTAAAAAAAATGTTGGTCGGGATTGGAAATGTGCCCGGTTGGCGATAGGCTTGCCACCTATCACATTGTGGGACTTAGTGTCTTCGGCTAGTCGTGGGTGCCTTGTTTGTACCTCTGCCTAACTCTTTGGGGATATGGGCGTGAAGATACTTTTTTTACTATAATATAATAATTGAACTGAATAGGTACTCAAAAAATCATAGTGAAAAATTTTTTGTGTGCCCAATGCTGGGGCCCAGCATAATTTAAGATGGCCCTGAACCTAGGTCTCCACGCAATTTATAATGATTGACTATCCAAATGTGGATGAATGGTGGTGACACATCCACATTCGCATTGTAAATTTCTTTTGTCAATATTTCATCTGTCATTCTTTCTACATGGCCGAATCAACAGAGCAAGCCTTTTCTCATTTTTACACCAATAATTTCTGTCCACCCAACTTTTTCTCGGATCTCACTATTGCGAATGCGGTCAGTGAGCGTAACACCACATTTTCGGTAGCGCTTTCATTTCGTCCTACTTTCATGCGTTTTCTGACACACCCAACTCATGCTCTATAAAGTAATGTTGGGATGATCAGTACTATGCATACCCTGAATCAAAACATCGGTATGAAATGACTTTCTCATCCTCAATATTCTCTCATTTCATTCACTCTCATTTCTACACCCGCGGTGTATCTTCCATCCCTGCTTAAAACATTATCAATATATGCAATTTCATTCACTTGTTCCAGCGCTATAAAACAAAGTACAGCAAAAAGTATCTAGGTACGTATTGATGGAAATCCATCAAGTGCCGACGGTGAAAAACTGAAACCTTGTAAAGATGTTGTTTTGTAACTATCAAATATTGTTTTACATTGGGCACGAAAGTTCGGTAGGTAAAAGTTTTAACGATCTGAAATTGTCTGATCTTCGAACGTCTTGTTATCTGATATATGATGAAATAAAAGCGGTTGTTAACATTTCTACTTAAAAAACTTTTACTTGGGGCAAGTAGTGTACCTTCAGACACATGTATTCGAGAAGTTTTCATATCTTTAGTAACTCTAAATCATCTAGATCTACAATTTAAGTTTTTTTGGAGGTTTATTTTCTTATTTTGTAAGTACGGGAAGGAAGGACGTACATGTAATTTTTTCTTAGTATTCATATTTTAATCGATTAAGGTAGAATAAGCTATTACACATACATGCATACATACATACATATATACATAGCCAGACTGGTTTGTCAGGATCGTGTGGTTTAGCACTTGATACTCTCTGCCTACGACGTAAGGAACTTGGCGTGAAGACATATATGTATTTAATAAGTTATTATTAACCTCAATAACTTTTTAAAGACCTAAGTATAAATACGAGGGTGGATCCAAAAGTTCGTGGCCTAACCTACATGGAGCTATGACATCTTTTTAAAATCTACCGTCATTTGTTAGTATGTGTCATATTGATTTATTGTG
>NJDC01000099.1:203998-224362 GCA_002245475.1 Calephelis virginiensis
AGATTAAAATGAATGAATCTCATATTATAATGATTTTTCTTTCGTTATAATGATATTCAATTGTCATGGTTTATGTTTTTTTCTAGTTAAAAGATGATATTAAAAATAAAGCAAATCAAAGATTAAAATTGATGTGATACCACACAAGTTTGATTGTCAACTTAATCGTAAAAAACAAGGCGGTACAACGATTATATGATAGCAAAGCTACTTCCGACTTCTGAGGGTGTCGGATCTTCATTTCTGCGTGTAATGCTAATGCATGTTTACAACCACCTGTTCACACAATAAAAAAGGTGATTATTGATTAGAACATCAAAAAAAAATTGAATAGGAGTATAAATTACCTGTTAAAGCTGCACAGTCATGGCATTGAACATCTTGAATTTTTCTTGACTTTTCATTAATAATTAAAATAACTGAATAAACTTTGCTTTGAATTCGATGTTCTAGACAAACCTGTCCTTTCAGGATACATATATTATTTCTACGACAAAGTTGAACATAACCTATAGCTTTGTCGCCGTAACTCTCACACGATACTCTACAATTTATGAAATAAATATTTAAATATTTCTATTGACATTATTTTTTTAACAGACTTTCCTTGATGCCTTGGCACCTCAAACTTCAGCAGATTCGAACCGGATATCATTTTTCAAAAAATTGTTATCAAAAATATATCAACATCAGGAATATTATCAGACTTTGCCTTTATAAATCCTTTGTCACACATAGGCAGACGGAATTAAGTAACAAATTTTTTAGCAATAAATTTTCGATATTATTGTCAAGTCACTTGTAATTGCCGTAAACGCTATACTATTTTTGAACAGCTATAACATTATGACGTCACAATAATCGTGTCGCGTTCATAGTCACGTGATTATTAATTAAATTTTATCAACTTTTAATTGCGTATAATTAAATGAAAAATTTTTCAGTTTTTCGCATGACACATCGATATAATTAATAACGAAGTTTTAAAATACATAAAAAAAATCAATATTTTTTTTATTTTCAAAATCCCAATTGTTCTTGTATTTCGCCATCTTCGCTGAATTAAAAGAACTTAAAAGTGTGATCCAAAGTGACATTCTGAATAAATGTTTGAATGTTGATTTAAAAGGCAACCTCTCTCAGAGACGGCAGTTAACCTTCATTAACTAACAAATTTGTATAGACAATGGTGGTAATTTTGTTGAGTGCGCAACACTTAACTAACTATAAGTTATCAATGGTGGCAATTTTGTTGCGCATCCACTAAACTAGTTAAAAGTTAAGACTATCTTCTTTCAACGAAAGTTATAGCAAGAGACAAAACACTTTTAGTGCTGTCAGATTAATCTGAACTGCTGCTGATGTTCAATGTATCATTCGGAAAACGTTAGTTAAAACATCACAATTTAACATGTCCGGATAATCTGACATGTCTAAAATGTTCAATCTCTTGTTTTAGTTTCACTTAAAAAAGATAGTATGTATATAAAATAAGTTAAATTTGTGAACAGCAGATTCACCAACAACATCGACTTAGTGACTGATTAAAAAATAGTTGACGCCTCTTAGAGTAGCCGTAAGAAACTTTAATACCGCGATGTAGGATACACTAGAACTAGTGTGACTTGTATTCATTGTTTTAACGTTGAATATTGCCTGGCCGCTGACTAATGTATAATTTCCCAATGTATACGCTTGATAACCCCACGTTAACCTCAGTTCTATAGAACCTTCGTCGAACACACGAAGGTGACCTTAGCTTTTAATTACTCTTGACCTACTTTCAAGGCTGAAATATGTTAACTTGGAAAATACGTTTTTTATTTAGCTACAAGCTGCCTGCGTTTCAGTTTCCCAATTCACCGAAAACCACTTGAGCAATGAGGTGGAAAAGTAACCTGAGACTGCTTATAGGATAATTTATCAAGTGGAACTCTTATCAGTTTTGAAAATTATTTCATTTCTTTGAGGTTGAAAAATACTTGTAAATATATATTACAATATTTGCTATTAAAAATATTTTGTTGTTACAAATCCATATTAATGTTACAAATTCAAAAGTCTGTAAACTTGTATGTTTATTACTCTTTCACGTATAAACCGCAGCATCAATTTTGATAAAATTTAATATGCATATGTAAGGACAAGAGTCCAAACATAGACTACTTTTTTAATAATAAACCCCCAGGACTATTCTGAGGGATGAAAGTTTTTATGAAAATCTATTCTAAGCCGATGAAGCTAGTACTTATATATTTTGAGTTTGTAATAAAATCTTTTGAAAACGTGAATCCCAGATAATTCCTTTTTTAATCTTCTAACAAAGCTGATTTCTCAGGGATTGTAAGTGTCGGTCCCGGGTTTCTTTCGAGAGTACATGTTAACTTCCTACCTGTCTGAAGTTTCGTACGAATTAATTTAGGTATATTCGTTACTGAACTAGATTTATTGCGTTAATATATGGTTAATTTATTACTCGCTTGGATTGGCACGCATTATTTTTGTCTACTTCTTACTCAGTAGTAGTAGTAGTAGTAGTCAGTAGAGTAACAATTAATTTTGTATTCTTTTTACGGCAAGTACTCGAGGTCGCGTTAATGGCCTCTGTGGTCTAGCCGTTCAGGTGTTGGACTTGACTACTTGAGGTCCCTGGTTCGATTCCCGGGTCGGGCAACAAAAAAATAAAAATGTGTACTTTATAGTATCTAAAAAAATAACGTTTCCCGTGATTAGTTATGTGACCGTTTGGCGTTAGGCTTGACACCTATCACATTGTAGGATTTAGTGTCTATCGCTAGTCCTGGGTGTCCTGGTTGTGCCTCTGCCTACCTCTTTGGGGATTTGGGAGTGAAGATACTTTGCTCAAGGACTTACTTAGATATAAATAAGGGGTTTATTATGAGAGCGTTTATTACGAATTTATTGCTCTATGCGTTATTAACGAGTCCTTTCCTTGCTCCTAGCATGAGTTCGATGCTCGAGTTTACTGTAATCGCAAGTGTCTCCATAAAATATAAGTTTGAAAATTTTGAATAGCGCCTCTACCGGTAAATAAGATAATATATTTTTAGAAGAAACGCGCTGTAGATTTCAATACGTCAATTGTCGAACGTATAAAGAGTTATAGAATTATATCACACTGTGCCGCATAACTAATACAAGCTTGTAATGTAAATGTTATTAATGTGCGGCGATACGGATTTTATGTTAACGGGGGATCGGGCAGTGTGATATTCTCGGACATGATTCATTTATACATCAACAAGTTGATAAAAATATTTTTTATTTAAAAAAATAAAATAAACAACCAAACAAAAAACGGCGGTAGAGATTTAGTTATTAAACATGTGTAGTTTTCAATTATTTTAATACCGTAATATAGGCTTCAAACAATTCATAAACATCCTAAAAATAAGCTTGTTTTTGACCTGGGTTTATTTAACTATTTTTTTAGTGGGCCATCCGATGGAACGTGATCACCGCGGCCCACTGACATCCACAATACTGGGAGTATCACAGATACATTGCCGATAATTTGTGTCTCCCTCGCTAGTGTCTCTGTAAATTATTTATTTTAAACATTTTGAACAACGCCTCCTCTAGTAAATAAGAAAACTAAATTTCCAGACCAAAAGATTAGATATTTTAATGTTCGCACTTTTCTAAAGCTTCTACTTGACTTCAGAAAGTTTCACTTCAGACAGAAATTACACCACTTTTGTAACGCTTCGGCTTCACTTCAAAAATTTCTTTTCAGACATAAATTACACCACTAGGTAAGAGTTTTAATTGCTCACATTCCGTCTTATTAATAAACATGGACTAAGGTCGGTGTAAAATTAAGTTGATATTATAGTCTGTATCACATTGTAATAAGGACTACAATCCATGGTTAAACCTTGGAGTAATTTACGCCGCGGTTATTAATAAGACAGATTATGTTTAACTACCGGCCTAAATAATAATAAATAAAATTGTGAAAAGTGCTAACAATATTTGAACATTGTGTCAGGAAGAAATTTATTTTTGCAATTTTGAACAATGCCTCCCCTTTTTACTAAGAAAACTAAATAGACCAAAAGCAAAACAAATTTCGAGAGTTAAATATAATAGAGAGTGAAAGTTTTTATGTAAATCGTAACTAGTCGACGTTGAAGAATTCTGTGGCATAGATTTAATATTGAAATATTTCGATAATAAAAAAAACCCTCAAGTATGACTTAGATATTTTAATTTTAGCACTTTTCTAAAGCTTTCACTTCTGCCTACCTCGTAAAGGAATTGGCGTGAAGATATGTATGTGTGTGTACGAACAATATTTGAACATTGTGTCATGTGACATCATACTTACAGTCTCATACAAAAACCGCTGTAGGACCCTTCAACTTACGTCTCATTATTCAATTTGGATTTCCATTCTTGAGTTTTTACATAAATTGGGTCGACTCGCTTAGCGCAACATTATTATTTGCTACACATCTTTAGATTTAATAAACAGAATAATTGATTGCGTTTTTTTATACCAGTGAGTGTTCTATAACAGCAATTTAACTTTAGTATATTTTGGGTCGTTATATTCCTGTCATCGGTGGCCCTTCTTAATGTGCTAAGGACATCTTGCTAGATAACGGGCGGGCAATATCGGTAGCGACACCAGTTGCCGTCTAGAGGCTCAGTATATTACGAGTAGATACATATATGCTACTCTTTGATCAAGAGCTTAACCAACGCAGGGGCAACATTTTATAAATTTCTACAGACCAAGACTACATCGGCTATCTTTCAGCGACTTGTCTACTATCTGAATCTAACATCTAGCGACAAATAAAATTATATACAATCCACTAAAAAGGTTTTATTCCATCCTACGCAATATTCAACATTGAAACTCATTCCTCAAAGCTCAACCCCTATCTAAGGTGAAACTTTTGCAATCTTAAAAAAAATTTAAAATGCTTCATCAGATTTCTTCAACTTCTTTGTAAATAGAAAATTATTTCAGTCATTTCTGAGCTGAATTTCAATAACCTTCATAAAAGCTTGAACATTTAAATTTCACCCGCCTTTTTACGGCCCTTGTGAAAATATTTAAATCAGTTTCCTGTTTTAAAACAAATTCGTGGCTCAGTCTGCGGCGGCATATTTAATTAAGTTCGCTAATGCCAAATACCGCACCTAAATCATTCAATTAAAATCCATTACCGGGGGGCTATTCTAGTGTCATCTCTATAATCACACTAAATTTAGTTCATTTAATTTAGTCTGTTTAGATAATATGAGGTATTACTTATTTAGCTGACATACAGGACTGGATTAAGCTTACAAAACTATGGGGGCTTACGTATGTGACACAATCGTAAATAAGTATGTAAGTTACAATACAACATACATAAACATAGACAATCAGGACAACCTTAACTAGCTGATGAAACTAAGTCCCACATAGTGATAGATGACAAGGCTGGTACCAACCGGACACATATCCAATCCCGGACAATGTTATCTTTGTAAGAAAATTGAAAATACACAATTTTGTATTTTTGTTCCCCGACACGGGTACCGAACCCGGACCGCTAGACCATGTAGGCGATAAATAGTCATAATAATTAAAAATTACCAATAACTCCGAACAAAACTTATCTACAGTGTAGCCAAGAATCATCTTAATCATGTCCACTTGTGAAAAACAATCCGCATCGAAATTGGTCCCTTCACGTAGGAGTTATGATATCACAGACAGACATACGCAAAAAGACACGCCAAACTTATAACAGTCCTAGTTTTCCGTAGGGGATTATAAATAACTGCTAGCTAAATTTTACCCTGTTTGAAAATTCAATTGTTTTAATTTATTGGCGAGATAGTATTCAGACCTAGCCCACCTTTGAATTCGATACCTAATCATATTCGTAATACACAAATTAACTTAAACAAATAACATGAATTTATCAAAGCCTCAAAGTAAATAAATTACAGGCTTGTACTAGTCAACGACAAGAAATACACATCTATTTATGTCTATTAACATGTTCAGAACAAAAATGTCTGCTTCGAATCCACTCGATGCGTAAGGCTTGGTAGGTACACTAACCTCTCTGCCAACACTTGGGTAAATTAGTATAGGTGATATGGACGTTTATTTAAACTGCTACTAGTTTTCTTATCTAGGTTGTCGAGTTTCGCAGCGATTCACCCGGATTGATACCACCGCCTTACCTATTCCTGCCGCCATAAGCCTATAATAATGACTGTTCGGAGGGTAAGGCAGCCGGCAAACTTACTTTTGCTCGAGGCCTAACATCCCGGCCTCAGGTTGGCAACGCACTACTAATTGGACCACCTTGTGTGGAAAGATTAAGAAATGGTCTTAATCCGGCACTGCTTAAGTAGCTTCCATTGTGGAAGGCAAACAAGTAGACTGTTCGTGATTATAAGAAATAAATTAGAAACGTATAAATAGATATAAACGATAACAATAGTACGTTATTGGGGATGAAACTCACATCATAATGACGTATAGCACTAACTTTTTTTCAATTTTTTCCAACTGCGATGAGGCCGCAATTTATTACGGCCATTTTCCGGCTTATTTTATGTTAATATGAAAGTATGAAAGGTAAATTTAAAACCTGTCACTGGTAAAAAAAACTTTGAGACGTCCAAACTTTTCTAAATTTCCCTTTAACGAATGGAAATTACGAAACTAAATGGTTTCGTCATTTACATTTTGGCGGAAAATTAAACATTAAGTTCCTTGTGCAATAAAATTTGTTTTACTTATCTTTAACTAAAGCATTACCAGACAGTTATAACTCTGTTGCTATTTAATCTTTATAAACAAAAATAAATCTCCATTTCCCTTGGTCATTGCATCATTCATAAACGGATGGACCAGTTTTGTTAATTCTTTTTTTGTGGTGTTAGTTATTAAGGTTCGTATGATAAGAAAAACCGCAAAAAGGGAAAAACAAAAATTTTACTATTAAGGTTCGCATTATGAGAAAAGTCGAAAAAAAGGGAAAAACAAAAATTTGAATAAAGTCAAGCGATATAAAGTTCGCCGTGTCGGCTAGAATAAATATAATATATCCCGAACTTAGTCTCGGGTTTCTTTAAAGAATATTTAACTTTACAACTGTTTTGCTACCAAGCACTAACACCGAGACATGCTAACGTTTTGCGAAGACGACCTTTTGCAATTCCTTCAGTACGCTAGCTCCATACGGCCATGATTTAATAATAATAATAGGTGGGTTAAGTGTTGCTAATATTACTAAATATACTTCAGATCCGAATCACAGGTTAGCAACATGCGTCAACATGTTGGACACCCATATGACACATGTCGCCTGTCTGGTTTAACGATCGGTGTAGACTACATGAGATCACTGGTTGGATTTCCGGGTCGTGCCAATTAAAAGTGTTTTTATCAATTTTCTAACGCAAAATATGAGTTTGGATAAATACGCAGTTTGTCATACCCGTCATATTGTAAACAGTACCTTATGCTTTTTGTGGCCATACTTTAAGAAACATATAATTACTAAGCGGAGCATACACTGACATTCCTTGCAAGTCTAAAGACATGTCCGCCGAACCTCGTTACTATACGACTGTTTTTTGCTAGTTTTGGACCATCGCAGGCAGTTTGGTGTGCTTGCCTTGCTATAGTAGCTAAGCTCGGCAGACATGTCTGCAGAATTACCTGTGAATCTGTATAGTGAATTACCCGCTTTACCGCCTTCAAAAACATCTCTGTATTTGCCTTTCTATATAAAAAAGTTACAAAAGCGGAGTCACTTAATAAAGTGAACAATTAGACAGACCATTGAGTATGGAGCCGGACATTACAAGCGTTGCCAACATTACCCGGAGATTGATGGCGCTGCATCAGCCGTGATAATACGAAAATCCCGCGTCGGATGTACAAGAAAAATGCTTTTAATGCTCCCTTTTTATTTATTACAACAATGCCTCGGGCGCTTATTTTTAAAAAGATTTTTTAAATAACCTGAACATTAAGACAGTACAGTAAAGCAACTATACAAAATATACGATCTATTTTCACTCAAAAATTACTTAGGGTCATTGTAAGTGACCCTAATTAATTTTTCGTCACGTTAAATTTAATAACAAGTTAAACTGTTAAGCATCAGGTAATTTAAACTTAATTAGAAGCTAACTCAGAGTTAAATATTTAACCTAGGTACGTGCAAGTGGCCCCTTTATGACAAACGATAGCAACAAACAAGTAAACATATTAATACAAGTCCAGATTTTTTAATGATATTAGAATTGCCTTCTACGCAGACGGATTTCCTGATGGTAAAAAATTCACACCACCTAGAGAAACCAAAGGTAGTAATGGTGCGTCGCCAACCTGTGGCCGGGATGTTAGGCCTTGAGCCCATACTCTGGAGTACACAGCACTTAACGAAGCAAGAAACAGACTGCCGTATGGCTACATACTGAATCTCCAAGTCATTAACTTGATAAGCCTTAAGTGCATTGTACAGTTCCTAGAGACTGTCAGCCTTGGGAAGCTTATGTAAGCTTATTAAATAAGAGGCGTGATCACAATAGATCTATCCAGGTCGCAGTGATCCTTAGGGCTATCTCAGATATACTATTCAACATTAATTGTATTAGGCCTTGATCAAAATTAAGTTAACCGACTACCTTATCCCTCGAACTAACACTACAATAGCAAGCGCTGACGTTATAGCAGCAGGAATAGGTAAGTCGGTGGTATAAATCCGGGCGAGTCGCTGCGAAACCTTACCACTTTGTCGGATGTCACGGTGTTAGTGACGGTGTGCAGCTACACTGCTACTGGCAGGAAGGTATATGGTCTATTCTGCAAAGGAACCCGGACCAACACGGGGGCTTCATTATGTCGGTAAAATAAATACTGAACAACTGAAAACATCATTTAAATTGTTTTATAATCAGTGCAAACATAAAAATTTAAAATAAGCTTATAGACAGATAGCGTTTCGTAGTAGTAGTATGGAATCGGCTTTATAACTTAGTTTTATTTCAGAATGTCAAAATTGTATTAGTAATCATATTCATTAGTTTGGTCACGTACAAAGTTGCGTAGCTTTTTTCATTTTCTCATTAATTTCCTGTCTCTCTTGGTCGTCTGGCAGAGATGGCTTTGAGCGATAAGACCGCCATTTCTGAATTTTTTTCATTAATATTACATATATACATACATACATATTTTCACGCCAAGTCCCTTACGGGGTAGGAGAGAGTATCGAGTGACAGACCTCACGATCCTGACAAACCTGTCTTGCTTACTTCACATTCATTACCCTGAATGTCATTAATATTCTGTTTATAATTCCATATCTCATATGTTTGTATTCATGTTGTACATTAAATAAGAGAGAAATAAACCTACTGTCGAATTTCCTTCTTTTTTACTTGGTTTATAAAGATAAGTTGTTGTTGATAATAACTAGCCAACCTGGAACCGTCAACCGTCAGCTTAAAAGTAAGTACGTTTTACGCCCATATCCCCAAGGGTAGGCAGAGGCACAACCACGGTACCGATGACTAGCCGAATACAATAAAAGAAAAGACTAAGTCCCACAATGTGATAGGTGGCAAGCCTATTGCTAACCAGGCACATACCCAATTTTGAGCGACATTAAACATATTATGATGTAAAATTAAAATAATTTCAGTCGTGTGGAAAGAATGACAGATGAAAGATTGACAACACAGATATACGACGCGAATGTGGATAAATGCCCGGGGAGACCAAGGTTGTCATTCCATGATCAGATTCATCAAGTGTTATCCGGGACTTACATCAAGAATAAGAATATGAAGGCGTTTCTGTAAGGATGGTGACATTAGACACTCGACACTCTCTACCTAACTCGTAAAGGAGTTGGCCGTTGGCGTGAAGATAAGTACGTACTTAATTATGGGAAAATAAAGAAACAGAATCATGATACCTAATAAATACGAGTACTCTTAACTCGTACAAGTCATTTTACTATAACGCACCATCGTGGCAAACCTAAGTTTTGAGTCTTAAGCCGACCGGCTATCCTGCAAATACGACAGTGGCGAGCACTGACTGATAGGGAAGACGGTACTACACATTTTTAAAATAAGAAATATTATATGTCATAATTACTTAACTCTGTTAAAAAATTTCGATTGCTTTAAATATAGATAGTAATGGAAACCATGTATATTTAAATGAACTATACGTTCAAATGTTATTCTACATTCCGGATTTTAAGTAATGTGATCGCTTTATACTAGGTGTCATTTCTTTTTTTATAATATTTAACGGCAAATAAGCAGACGGATTTCCTGATGGTAAGAAATTCACGCCGCATAGAGACACCAAAGGTGGTAATGGTGCGTTGCCAACCTTAGGCTGAGATGTTAGGCCTCGAGCATAAGTTTACCGGCTAACTCACCTCCGAACGGCAAGCACTGACGTTATGGCGGCAGGATTATAATTAAAAGCGGTGGTACCAATCCGGCCGAGTCACTGCCAGACTTTACCATCTAGACAGATGTCACGGTGCTAGTGACGATAAGCCTATGCTTGTCTTTTGCGAGCTGCCTGGCAGGAAGGCAGATGGTCTACTCTGCAAAAAAGACCGGACCAACATGGGAGTTGAAGGATATTTGACAATTCCGGACTTTAAAGAGCATGACGGAAAGTCATTTGCTCCATTTCTAATACGACTATAGACACATAGACAATAGATTGTTATATGTCGCCTGGCTTACCTACTGTCTGCGTTTTGTTTTTTTTTAAATCACGTTCACCAATAATTCTTTCCAAAATGGATAGCTAACATCAAAACAAACAAAAAATAATGTGAGACAATAACGCGTAACGTATCACATTTCGAAGATATGAGCTCCCAAAGTTGTAACTTTATCTTCGGAGCGTGACACTTCATGAGTTTTTTTCAAAGAATATTTTCATTTGGATTGATATTAGCCATCATTTTTTTATTTTTTCTATCAAAAAAAAAAATTTCCGAACAGTAGGTAAGCCAAAATCTTCATAGCCCTTTTCATTACACTTATACCTTTCAGCAATATTGATTGCTAGTTATAAAAGCACGAAGCATTTTTTTTCTTTTTGCTGTAACAATCCAACACGTTTAAATAAGAAACCCACATTTTGAAAAATTTCACGACATCCCACCAGGGAAGGAGGGAGGGAGGAAAGAAAATGTTAAAAAAATATACCTCACGTTATTTATGGACGTGACATAACTAAGCAATTGAAGACCGTTTTATGCAGTATCTTCACGCCCATATCCCCGAAGAGGTAGGAGGAGATACAACCAAGGCACCCACTACTAGCCGAAGACTAAAAGTCCCACATTGTGATAGGTGGCAAGCCTATCGTCGTCAACCGGGCACATTTCCAATCCCGACCATCATTTTTTTTTTATTAGAAAATTGGAAAAATCCAATTTTCTTTTTGTTGGCCGACCCGGGATTCAAACCCGGGACCTCATGCAGTCAAGTCCAACACCCGAACCGCTAGACCACACAGGCGATTTATGAGAGGCGTTTTATGCAGTTTCACTGCATTTCAACTATTTACATGATATTTCGATTGAGCAACTATGTTAGTTTTTTCAACAACCAAACACATAACGTATCAATGAAAACAAACCTACTAATATTATTTTTATAATAACCTTCAAACCTACACAAAACTTTGTAATCTCATGTTTCCTACCTGAACAAAAAGTATAAGCTAAAAAACTTTCAGCTTTGTAAAATAACTTTTACCCGCATTGGTCGCGGACAACACTGAAGTGATTACAGAGTAGCTTTTACCTGCAGCTTCGCTTGCATTTATATCATTTAAAAACCGGCCAAGTGCGAGTCGGACTCGCGCACGATGGGTTCCGTACTATAATCTATAATAGAAAATCAAGTCACGTCACGTTCAAGCTTCAACCTATTTATTAAGATCGAGTAAAAATTGCTTAAAACTTTCGTTTGTTGTATGGGAGCCCCGTTTAATATATTTTACTTCATTGTTATTTATTTATTTTGAAAGGTAATATAGGTACAAAGTAAATATTCTATGAAAATTTGAAGCGTCCACCTCTTACCGTTTTTAATAATGAGCAACAAAATACGAAAAAAAACATGTTAATTGTATGGGGACATGGAGCCTTTAATGTTTTATTTTTTCTAATTATTAGTACTTGTTGTTATAGCGGCAACGGTAATACATCGTTTGTGAAAATTTTAGCTTTCTAGCTGTCACAGTTTATGAAATACAGCCTAGAGACAAACAGACAGCGGAGACTCAGTAATAGGGTCCGTTTTTATCCTTTGGGTATGGGACCCTAAAAAGCATCCAGTGTTCATTTTAATACATTCAAAAATATGTGTATAAAGTTTTGTGGCAATTGGTTAAACTATTTTTTCGTAAAACTGTAACAAACAAACTTAAATTCACATTTATGAAATCAGTAGGGATTCACTTCCTACCAAGCAGCTCATAGGGCCTAAACACATAACCGCGCTGCGGCGCCACACCGCCAGAATCGGCGATAGCTTCGTTGCATCTTCATCGACGTATCTCTAGCATGGACCATGAAAAAGATATAGTGCCGCGCCGCCATAATCGGCAGTGACGCTACCGCCGAATGTAGCGGCGCGACGCCGCAAAGCGGTCTTCTGTGTCGGCTCGTAAGGGCAAGCATCAATTACAGTAACAGTGTGACTAGCTAGGAGTGGTACCACTGCTGCTATCCAAACGCCTGCTGACAAAGCGTCAGTGCTCTCTACCATCGTGTTTTGACTCTGGAGAGCACAAAAGCTTTTTAATTTATTTCTGAGAAATTCTAAAAATCTCAGGAAGGTGGCAATGCACCAACATCACTTTTGGTGTCTATAAGCGATAAGTGATCAAGTAATAATAGCTCAAATTATCGACAACTGAAAGTAGATAATTATTTAATATTTCCCATCGTCGGCGCTTGGTAAAACTTCCAAATATTCATATTTTCAAATGAAGATACAATACAAGTGTTTTTTTATTTAAAATACGAATAGATAATTATTATACCTAGCAAAACTATACAGGTTTTCTATTTTTCATTCATTATGTAGCTTAGAATCATCTTTTTTATTTTACAACAATTAAAACCCACCGAAATCGACCCATCGCATCCGTTCAAAAGTTCCGATGCCACAAACACATACACAGAGACACTTCAAACTTATAACACATGTCTCTTTCCGTCGGGGACTAAAAACCATATCAGTACTACCATACTAGTGTTCCACCTAATAAAAGTTGAGATTAACATTCAGAATTTATTAAGCTAATAAATCATACTTACGAGAGGAAGAGCCAGTTAATTATCAGAACAATTAGATGAGCCATTAGGTATCCAGCTCGGACATTATCGTGCGTTGCCAACATTATCTCGAGATTGATGGCGCCGCTTCATCCGTGATAATATAAAAATCCCTCACCGGATGTACAAGATAAATGCTCTCAAAACGACTTCTATTTATTACCCTACTTTATTAGAAGAAAATACTAAATTAAATTATTCACGAACTTTTTCATAATGTAACTCATTAGTCAGTCAGTAGTAATCGCCTCCGTGGTCTAGCGGTCCGACGTCGGACTTGACTTCTTGAGGTCCTGCGTTCGATCCCCGGGAAAAGCAACGAAAAAATTTAAAATGTGTTTTTTCAATTTTCTAATAAAAATAACGTTGCCCCGGATTGGATATATGCCCGGTTGGTGTTAGGCTTGACACCTGTCACATTGTGGAACATGTCTACGGCTAGTCATGGGTGCCATGGTTGTGACTCGGCCTACTTTTCGGGGATATGGGCGTGAATATGCTCATTACTCAGTAAAGGGCTCTTATCTATTTCCGCCGTCACAGCTCCCTATTGTCATGTTTCAGTTTCGAGGCAGTTTCCAGTACCTGACTTACTACTGTGCAGACAGTGACTTACTAACATCAGTGCCAAAAGATCACATTTTCAGTTTTTAAAAGCACGAAGTTGGTTATCATCATGTTTATTCTTCGCCATCTTCAGTTCTTACATTTCTTATGTGATAGGTCAGCGAACTAGTAAACAGTTCTCCTGATAATAAGAGATAACCGTGGCCTCTACATATTCGATGTTATATGTGCGTCGCTATATTATGGTCGGAGTGCGAGGCTTATTACTTAAGTTACAGATGCCCTACTCTAAGGACTTAAACATGACTCTTATAATGGCAGCAGGAATGGGTGAGGCATACTATCCGTATACTACTACTACTGAGGCATACTACTACCCGAGCAACTTGCTTCACAGGATTCTACCACCAGTGGTCCTGTTGGCAATGATCCGTGTAACCCATGCTCGCCTGTTAAGACCTGCCCTCTGAGGGAGGAAATTATCTATTTTACTAAAAGGACTCTGATCAACGCGGAATACCAAATGTATAAATTACTAGCTGACCCGGCAAATGTTGTTCTGCTACTTTTTTAATAGGATTCTAGTAAAAAAATTGGGGTGAGTCATCCTTATCGCTTACGGGTATGAAAAATAGATGTTGGCCGTTTCTCAGACCTGCTCAATATGCTCAAAAAATTTCATGAGAATAGGTCAAGCCGTTTCGGAGGAATACGGTAACGAACATTGTGACACGAAAATTTGATATATAAGATACTAGCTGTTTGCTTTATCATTTCGTCAGAATAGCTACGATTTTCGTACAAACTTTCATCTCCTATCCTTCCTTCCTTCATGGGTTGGGTTTTGTAAAAAAAATTGCCTGCATTTTAACTCAAATCTTCAGTTATTTTATTTCATGTTTATAATTGTTTCCAATAACCAAAATTTCTTTGACGGTAAAACTGACATGATGACAATTGACTAAATGCATTTTTACGTTAATCGAGTGTAAATCCAGCCTTAGTGTATTTAGTTTTTGGTACTTTACCACCGATTAACTTTGGTACTTCGGTCGGTATTTTGGCATAAGCAACAACGTTAACCGCCAATATTCGTGTGTTGTGAAATCAGTTTAAACTAAATTGCCCGAGGATGCTTTAAAATTTAAACTGGTTGGATAATTTTGATTAATTTTAAAAAATTGGTATACCAACTGAAATAGTACAAGTGTTTCCTTATATTAATAATAATTACAAAAGGGATTTCAATCACAAGGATGGAAACTGTACCATATAATATGTATAATTATAATAAACGTATAAATGTTTGTTTGTCCGAACTTAGAGCGAGGGAAAAATATATAATCTATTTTGAATTGCCATAAATTAATGAATTATAGGTTCCCGCGACTGGCAACCCAACGATTCAATCTTACGGTTATGGACAAACCCTCTTAAATTCCTTAAAATCCTAATAGAGTTCGAGCCCAACGAGCCGGAACAACGCTATTCGTGTAACAACTTATTCGATACCAAAAAGAAGCTTTTCCATCGGATTAATTTATTTTTTGCAAAAGTTCTACCACCTAATTTTGGTCACTTTGTTGATTATAAATTTTGATTGCGGTTTCGGGGAGTTTCGGCCATGAAATTTGGTTTCGACTTCGATCCAAAATGGCTGAAACTCCTCTTCATGAGTTATTATGAGTCGTTCGGCAAATTTCGTCATTAATTTTTAATTAGATATTTATATAGTTTATATGATATATTTTATAAAGGTAGGTACTTATTATATAAACATTTTTATGAATATGTTAGTTTCGTACTTGACTGATTGTCTTTTAATTTCATTTAACACTAATTGTCAACACATAGTAAATGTACCTATAGCTAGTATAGGTAGGTATGACTGTAACAATTCTGGGTAAAAGTATTAAACTAGCTTTAAATAGGAATAGAAATTTGTAACATGTTTAAGTGAGTTTCTATTTCGGTTTCGGCTGAAACTGAGAGCAAAGCCGATAATCCAGTTTTGGTTTCGGTTTTGGCCGAAAATCAATCTCGGTCGGATACTAATTATAGATAAAAATAGACACCGAAATGGCAAAAGCGCATTGTCAACCTTAAAAAATTAAGTCTCTGAAACTATACCTCGTCTACTTCGCTTTCCAAATAAGACAATGACATTGATTAATTGGCAGCGATGCACAAAGACTAAAGTAACTGTCCATAGAGCAATAGGTATTTATGAAGGATGCCAATGGAGCTCGCTTGGAAAATGAAAAATCTAGAAGAATAGTCATATATCTACCATCTTATGCCTTATTGCTTTTTATAACAATAATAATATTAGTCGCCTCTGTGGTCTAGTGGTACAGGTGTTGGATTTAACTGCATGAGATCCAGTGTTCGACTCCCGGCGCGGGCAACAAAAAGAACATTTGTTTTTTCCAATTTTCTAATAAAAAGAAGCGTCGCTCTAGATTTAATATGTGCCCGATGGGCGATAGGCTTGCCACCGTTCACATTGTGGGACTAAGTGTCTACGGCTAGTCGTGGGTGCCTTGGTTATGCCTGTGCTTACCTCGTCGGGGGTTTGGGGCGTAAAGATATTTTTATTACGATAATAGAAAAAAAATATAATAAACATATAGGAACAACAAGATTTTAAAACGGCAATGATAACAAATGTATTTATGACAAATAACGATTGCTTTAAAAAAAATTTCATGGAGGCAACGCACCTGTAGCATCTTTGATGTCGGCGGTTGGCTTACGTATAACAAAAATTTTTTTATGTAAAATACAAGTTTACCAGACATTTCACTAATTGTCAACGATAACATAAAAAATTCAAACGTATGCATATCTGTCTGTCTGTTACGCTTTTACAGCGTTCAAACTTCTGGGCCAATTTTGATAAAATTTGATGTGCCTATAAATAAAGATCCAAAATCAAATAAAGGTTACTTTTGTTTAAAAAACAACCCTTAACTACTAAAATCGGGTATGAACATTTGTAAGAGAACAAGTAATGCAAACAACTACGAGTACGAAGTAGCGGAAAAACGGCTAGTATAAAATAAATCTCTGGTCATACTATTGAAAATATTAGATATATATACAGCATACAATAAAGTAAGACGGATCTTCGTGTCCCCGCAATACATGTGAAACGAGAAGCTTCATCGTTGACTGCTTTCAGCTACGTGAATCTGCCAAACGGTTTTCGAAAACTTAAGAGCAAATTTCGAATAAAATCTAGAAACCTGATATTTTACTTGAAGATTTTACTTTCCCGAGCATTTCTAAATTCAACCATTAGTTGATTAATGTTTAAGGATTTGATTTAAAATAAATTGTCCAATATTTTAATACATTTTCTTATGATAAGGTAACTGGAGCTCGAATATCTTCAAGAATAATTTCTTTCTTTTTTAGAAATATGAGTATATAAGATGCTTATCATACAGAAACCACATGTGCAATGTATAAACAATCGAATGGTTTTTACCAATTGATAGAATGATTCCCGAGGAAGGTTTAGATGTTTAATTAGGTAATATTTTGTGCCAAAATATTGAAATATGACGATATTTTTTCAATGTGTCGGGAAAATGAATGCCGAAAAAGCTTGCAAAACCCTTAGAGCTGTAACAAAACAATGTACCAGAGGATCGTTTCTGTTTTTTAGATTAACGGAAAAGTCCGCAATTGTGTATTCCTATTTTTAAGGATAACGTAGAATACCTATTTTACGTTTAAAAATATACTTAAAATGAGTAAATAATAAAGTATATGAGAAATTACCGCAAAATTAAAATTACCAGCGAAATTGTTATTTCCATGAAGCTAGATTACGCGATGCAGGAAGCAAATAACGGGCGTGGCGAGCTACTGGTCTGATCGCAGGCTACACACGTAAACATGCCTATATATAGTTTTTTCTGTTTACAATTGCATAGATATTGTATCAATATAGTTTTTTTCTGTCATTTACAGGTTTTTAGCTATTTCCGTATTGAAATTTTGAAGTTCATTATCAATAACTATACCTATCGTATATAATACTCTATCTCTTAAGTGAATCGGGTCGAGTCACTATCAATTATTTCGAGAAATTAGATCCCGCTGGGGCTCACACCTGTACATCATAAATAACAACATTTTATACGTGAGGTGACAGCGAATAAGCATATGGTTTTAACGCTAATAGTCGACCGTAACCTTTAGATGTCATAGATATTACATGTGCGTCGAAGTCTCCGGTCAGAACATGACAGTGGTGGATCCCTACCCGGGGAAGTGTTGCACAGCACCCTATAACCAGTGATTTTTTCGGCAATTACCTATTCAACCATTGCTCGCCTCTGACGACCTGTCTGATTAATTGCTCCTCATGCCAATCTCTTATAATGTATAATATATCATTACATTAATTATTGTAAATATATTTTATAATAATAATAAAAAAGACAAGCCCGCTGAGTTTCTTGCCGGATCTTCTCAGTGTGCGGCCGCGTTCCGATCCGGTGGTAGATGTGAAATAAAGATGATTTTATGTGAAAGGCAGAAAGTGCATTCTATACAGGACTCTGGAGAAAATTATTTATGTGTCAAAGCGATGCCAGCCAGCCAGAAACTTAAGCCTCGAAATAACTACAAGGAATGTGTTTCAAAGATAAACTACGTTAAACTGATCTAAGCTATCCCAAAACCTTAAAATTATCCCGATAAACAACATAATTATATTTTATTATTATTGATGTATCGAAAATTCCTAAATATTAATTTAACTTTACTATTTCTGATTTCTTAAGCTGGATTTCACTGTTGAAATAAACACGATCGACAATTTGACGCGTTTAGTCAATGGTCTATCGATCAAATTTTGGATAATGTAACTAAATATTTTATTATAAAAAAAAGTGTCTTCACGCCCATATCCCCGAAGTGGTAGACAGAGGCACAACCAGAGCACCCAAGACTAGCCGAAGATACTAAGTCCCACAAAGAGATAGGTGGCAAGCCTATCGCCAACAACACATATCCTATCCCGAGCAACATTTTTTTAATAGAAAATTGGAAAAACCAAATTTTCTTTTTGTTGCCCGACCCGGGATTCGAACCCGGGACCTCATGCAGTCAAGTCCAATAACTGAACCGCTAAACCACAGAGGCGATTAAATCATTAAGCTGTTATTAAATATTATATTATTAAAGTGTTTTACTTAGTATAATGTAGTATTCTCAGGGGATGGTGACTAGAACATTGTCAATTTTAAAAGGGTACTTCCAAGAGCTTACGCACGGGATCACAACTGATAATTTAACTTGATTTAAATACTAAACTAAGTTTTACTTAACTCGGTTTTCAATACAGTGATCGATTAAATCAGCCCTTAGTCGTAAAATGTAATGTTATGAGTCAGTACTGAACTTTCGATATTGAATAATGCTTCAATATAAACTAATTTCTAGAGTTGCTATTTTGTTGTTAACGAACATGAGTAAATAAATTGTTAGGCATTTAAGATTTTTGGAGTTTATTGGAGTTTACTCCTTAAGAAACGATTTGAGTCATAAGGCCCGGTACAGAAATTTTATGAGGAGTAAAATCAAGTGTAACACGAAAAGTTGAGGCGTTACGTAGAAAGAGACAAACATATGTAAGTCGTACCGCTTCAGTCCTTCAGTATTTTCTTCTCCTTCAGGACTGACGATCTCGCCCGAACAAAAGTCGAGTCGCCCCGAGCGGGTCGTCATTCGGCTCCGCCACAGTCGAGTTACGTATAACATTGACATTAGTCGAATAATTTAGAACGCAAATTATTTTGTAACATACTTTATGTAATACGCTTTATTGAAGTAATATAAATAATCCGAATAATTACAGATATATGTTTGTTTCTCTTATCATTTTAGCAGATGCGTTCATTTTCCCTTTTTTTCTATTCGATATATATCATAAACTCCAATCCTGCGTCGTAGCTGACACACACACACACACACACACACACACTTTTTAATTTTAACACTAGTCCCGTGCTTGGGATAAATATTTTAAGAAAGAAGACATACGCTTTACCAAAAGTAACTAACAACGTAATCGATAATAATTTAAAATTTCCCACAGGAGTTCAATCCTTTGCAGGATTTCAAAGCTTATCTGAGGTGAAATTTTTCTCATCATTATGAACTAGCTTAGCTAATGACTTTGCGCGTGTTTAAAAAATGTGGTTTCAAGGATACGAAGATAAAAAGTCATACAGTTTCATTCTGTAGCCGATTAGATTTAAGCCGCACTATTTTCCCCGTTGGATATCTTGTGTCAAAAAGGCCGTCCGTCTTCCTACCAGACTCGTAAGAAGCAAAGGTCACCTGGATCATTACTAATAAGGCCACTAGTGGTAGAGTACCGACTGTAACTCGCCCG